>CAUYON010084649.1:0-12989 GCA_963573935.1 Arctocebus calabarensis
TTGTATTTTTCCCTTGACCAATATAAAGTGACCATCTTTGTCTTTTTTGACTTTAGTTGCTTTAAATCCACATGTATCTGAAAATAAGATTGCAACTCCTCTTTTCTTCTGAATTCCGTTTGCCTGAAAAATTGTCTTCGAACCGTTAACTCAGAGTTTAAATTTGTCTTTTGAAACTAGGTGTGTTTCCTGCAGACAACAAATGGATGGCTTGTGTTTTTTAATCCAGTCAGCCAATCTATGCCTCTTTAGTGTGGAATTCAAGCCATAAACATTTATTGAGATAATTGATAAGTGTGATAGTGTTCTATTCATCTTATTTTGTGAGAGTCCATTGCTTAGTTTTATCTTTTGCATCAGTGTGGAAGTTAGGCTCTGTCCTTTAATTTCTGAGTTCTTATTTTGCTGTTGATCCATTTTGATGGTCAGTGTGTAGAACAGGCTGGAGTATTTCCTGTAAAGCTGGTCTTTTTGTGGTGAATTTCCTCAATGATTGTATATCAGTAAATGATTTGATTTCTCCATCAATTTTAAAACTTAGCTTGGCAGGATAATAGAATTCTGGGCTGGAGATTGTTCTGTTTAAGTAGGTTAAAGGTAGATGTCCATTGTATTCTTGCTTGGAAAGTTTCTTTTGAGACTGCAGTCACCCTGATAGATTTGCCTCTGTAGGTCAACTGGTGCTTAGTCCTGGCAGCTTGAAGAATCTTTTCTTTTGCCTTGACTTTGGACAGGTTCATCACTATGTGTCTAGGGGAAGCTTGGTTAGAGATGAGGCGACCTGGGGTCCGATATCCCTCTGAAGGGAGAGTTTCAGAATCTTTGGTGATATTTGGGAAATTTTCATTTATAATATTCTCTAGGATGGCTTCCATTCCCCTGGGGCTTTCTTCTTCCCCTTCTGGGATACTTATAACTTGTATATTTGAACACTTCATAGAGTCCCATAATTCTGCCAGAGAATGTTCTGCTTTCTCTCTCTTCTTTTCTGCCTCTTTAACTATCTGAGTTATCTCAAGAGCTTTGTCCTCTACCTCTGAGATTCTTTATTCTGCATGGTCTAATCTGTTGTTGAGACTTTCTACTGCATCTTTAAGTTCCCTAATTGACAGCTTCATTTCCCTCATCTCTGCCATATCCTTTTTATATTCTTCATAGCATTCATCTCTTAATTGATTCTGTTTTTGGATTTCTTTTTCCACTTTATCAGCATTTTCCTTCATTGTTTCCTTCATTTCCTTGATTATTTTCATCATCTGTATTCTAAATTCCCTTTCTGTTATTTCTGACATTTCCTTATAGGTGGAATCCTCTGTAGTCTCTACCTCACAGACCCTTGGGGGGGGGGGTTGCTCTGGACTGGTTTTTCATGATGCCAGGAGTTTTCTGCTAATTCTTCCTCATGAGTGATTTCTTTTATCTTTCCTTGCCCTAATTTTCCTTTCACTTCTTCTTGTTCTTTAAGTTGCCATGCCTCTGGACTAGGGTTTCAATGAGTCCCAGTGTGCCCAAACTGTTCTCACCCTATGCCCCTGAGGGCTAAGGCTGTAAGGCATCTCAGTCCCCACCTTTAGGCTGCCCAGTCAGTCGATTACTCGCTCCCATCCAATGCTTGTTCTGCAACCCTGAGGGTGGAGCTTGCCAGGGCAGTTCTTCCACAATGGCTCTCCCATAATGGCTCCACACAGCCCACAACCAAACACTGGTAGCTCTGTCTGGCTCAGTGGCCCAGTCTGGGGACCCAAACAGCACTCAAAGACCTCCACACTCTTGCACAAGTTCTCCCAAGGCAGTTCAACTGAGTGCCAAGTCCAAAAGAAACCCAAACAACTCACAGGTAAGGCCTTTCCAGCTTGCAGTCTCACTGCTGCTGCACCCACAGCTCCCGGCAGGATTAGACTGAATGAACACACACAACCACTTGCCAGATTGCCACTGCTTTTGCCTTCCTCAGGGGGTCCAGAAGTCTCATGCTGTCTCCCTGCATCCTCAAAGGGATGTTTCTGGGCAGATCCCGCCAGCCAGCAATGCCTGAAGTCTTCTCTCCCCTCAGAATCAACCTTTTAATGATCTTTTCCTCAAATCCTATTTTCTAGAAATGTGTTCTAGAAATCACTCTATTAGAAGAACACTTTCTTCTTACAAACTTATTTACTCTCAAGGTCCATTTGTTGTTAGATGTGGACTTGCATTTTCTCTTGTTTGATTGCTTTACTGTCTGGGAGCCCAGCCACTCAGCCAGCCAGATGCATCATCATTACCTAGGAGCTTGTTAGAAATGCAGAATTTTGAGATCCAGCTCAGTCCTACTGAATCACAATCTACCTTTTTAAATTTGACAAGCACAGCTTTGGAGGACCCAACAACAACATGAGAAAATATTCTGACTATCAGAAGTGACCAAAACAGCTCAATAAACTCTGTTTCATCACTAGATTGTCTATCCAAGAAACACATTGATATAATCTTCCTTTCCTCACAACTCATAACAAGATAATCACTATCAGAACTTTCTGAGACTCCCTGAGCAAGCAAACCTCTAGAAATTAGTACTGCATGGGGGCAATGGGAGCTGGACATTCAGATTTGTTGTTCCCATTTAAATGTCTATATTTTACCAGGTGTTTCTTAAAACCTCAGGGTACCTTCTTTCTGAAAAGAAAAAGAACGTTTTCTATGGTTAAGCAATTAAAATAATGAGCATGATCTTTCTTGGCTGCAGATGAATTTATGGATTTGAGGTGTTGGATCATCAGCAAGCCAAGATCAGCTGGTCAAAATATGAGCAAGAAAGTAAATGGCACAGGACTAAGGCCACCACAAAATGCAGAAGGTGGGAGGGTGAACACTGCTGGAAGCAGAATGCCAAACAGGGGTCCAAATTCCACTGGAAAAAAGCCAAGGCTGAGATCTTGCTGTGATGTTTCTGTATAGGGGACAAAGAGCAACTAAAATGACAAGGAAACTGGGTGTAGGAATTAGAATCTTAAAGTTGAACTTTTCACATTCATCAAAATTTACATATCAAGAAAACAGAGAGAATGTGGAGGTCAAGCTTGACACTGACATTCTCCAAGATCCCCAGTCTGCTGAGCAGTCTCTGGTTCTGTCAGGAGAAAACCATCACTTTCACAAATCATTTTCTCACACAGAATAATAATGTCAGGCCTAAAGACAATCATATGAATGTCAGTGTTGACTCAGAAATATCTTAAAAGGTGGGAATACCTTTGTGATTTTTGTGTTTTGATGAATTGGTTGTTAAGACTTTGCCTTAAAGAAGATCAAGTTTTTCAAATTATAGATCAAGAATGAGTTTTACAGTTGACTCAGTTTTAGGGGAAAGGACCTGAGGCCTTGTGCAAATTTAGATTTACAGCTATAATTGTAGTTAGCTTGAAAATAAAAGCTGAAGTTCTGGAACTTTGTGATGTATAGCTTCAAAGTGTAATGACCATTTTCTTCCCTGGACCTTTCATTTTAACATACTAATCTTTTATAGGAACAGTAGACACTATACCACTAATGGGTCACTTTGACTTAATAAGTGTTTTTTTATTTTAGTTCAATCACTAAATTAAGGTCAGATTTCTTGCTGTGAGCAATGTTGATTACACCACAACACAGGTGCAATATGTTAATGTGTGAGATCTCATGCTTATTTTTAAAAAGGATATTTCTTTTACAAAGGCCCATTAAAAACACATTTCCTTTTCCTGACCTTTGTATTCATTTCACAAAGCAAATTGAATTCTATAACTCAGTAATTATAATACACTTCAAACAACTTTGAACTGTAATTATGAATATTACCTCTTAGTTCCACAGACAATTAATCTTACTTTGAATTATGGTGACGTGGGTTTTTCTTTCCCTCCAATTAAATCAGTTTTTAATAGACCTTACAATCAGAAAAATACCAGCACAGATGTACAGATTACATTACATACATTGCCATCAAAGTATACAAAATGTGACTGTATGTCAACATTGCTCTAAATAGCTACTGGAGCCCACAAGTTTCTGGTACTCATGACTCTCAGCCTTTTAGGAGTAAGTCTGTGTAGTCATTGGAGCATGTGCGTCAATCAGACTCCAGGCTGGAGATAGAATCAATGTAGTAATTAGAACCTAGAAGTTTAAAATAGAGAATGATTAGCTATTAATGAGGCATAACTACTAAGGGGTGAAAAGAACTACAAAGAGAGTAAGAATGGCAAATAGAGGGATGCCGTTGCTAGGCCTGGGGCAGAGGATACAGGAAGGGAGCACATGTGAAGGACACCCCTTCCTTACGGTCAGCTCCTCTGAAAGTCAGGCCTCTTTGGAGAGGGTGTCACTCACACTTACTGGACAGTGGACGCGGCTGCTGAGGTGCACACCAAGGGAGCGGGGGTGTGGCCGGCAAGAGCATCTGCAACCACCTCGGGGAGGTTTAAGAACTTACACCCATGAAATTATTGGAACATTTACATTGCTTCACTAACTGCTTTGGAGGGAAAATTTTATAGATGTTGCAGTGATAGAAAAATGTCTTACATTTGTTTAGAACTTTACGCAGAGTGTTTGATATACTTTCTTATTCAAAACTCACAAGAGTTACTGGTTCTGGTAACCTGCCAAATACGTATACTTGAACAGGCTGTCTCCCACAGTCTCCCAGGTTTCTCAGCAGAGCTTCTGTGCTCTCCGTGTGGACTCATCACACTTCTCCAGACTCACTCTTGTCATTCTCAGTTTCCAGTTTCTACAGGCTGGGACAGAGTTCTTTTCATGAATCTCCATTTAACTCCAGGATTGTATTTACAACACTCCCATTCTTTCTGTAAAACACACTACCTGATGTTTATGGCCTAAAATGTGCTTGGCTAGCAGGACCCTCTCTGTTGTGCCCCGAAATTCTTTCTGCTCTCACCAGCTGAGGTGTGTGTGTGTTTACAAATCTGTTTGTTCCAGTTACATTTATTATCGAATTCTATAATTTAATTAAAGGGAATATAAAGAATTGAAATAGTGCAAAAAGATAATTGTGTGTGAGAAATAAAACAGAATTTCTGGTTCTGGTAACCTGCCAAAAATAAACAAATAAATGAATAAATCTGAAAATAATTCTAAATAAGGAATGTTTATTTTTATTAAAGTACAATGTTCTAGATACAGTACACTGAACATTCCTAGAAATGAGAAATTAGAAATCTCCAGCTTCCCAGTGATAAAGAGGTAAGTCTAAGTTGAATCTGAGTGAATGCTAAGCCTTCCCTGGAGGTTGGGGCAAAAGAGCTTTAATACTTACAAGGGAGAGAAAACGAGGGTTGGTCCTGGGTAGATTGTAAGTTTGAAATAAAACCTTTGTATAAAGCCTGAATTTTGAAAGACTGAATCTTCTGTGTAAAGGTAGTCTAAGAAACAATCTGCACACCCACATAGAGAGAGGAGAAAGCTTATCTGTCTGTGGGTGAAGAAAAAAGAAAAGGAAAATCTCTGAAAGCCCGAAACTCAAGGTTTGGAAATATAATATCCACATGGCTAGGGCACCCTGAACTAAGAAAATCAATAAAAGGTGCTGTGAGTGTTTGATGTCCCTGGGGCAGTCCACAAAGCTGATGCTAAGCCACTTTAGGGGAGCACACCTTTGCCCCTGTGGCAGAGGATTTCAATGGACAAACCCTGCTGAAGATGACCTCACGATGCAAGATTACAAAACATATTAGAGAGCAACATACCATGAATGGGAACCACCTGGAAGAGTAAATCAAAGGATGTAATAAGTTCCCTAACTTTCAGATAATAGAAAGCTGCAATGGAATTGATGAAATAAGTATGTATATTTAAAATAATAACAAATATTTTTAAAAAGCATTAAAATAACAAAAAAAGGAGAACATCAGCCATATTTATAATTGAATGAAATAGAACTCCTAGAAGTGGTTGCAATATACTCATAGTTATTAGGAAACCACAAACCCTGATGGATGAGTTGGGAGGGGAAAGCTTAATGCAAGTTACTGTGTGTGAGTATCCAGTGCAGCTGGTGGGCTAGGAAACCTCTAAGTGGCAATTTCTGCTTTCTTTTATCTTTTGTTGTTGTTGTTGTTGTTCTACATATAGTATGAATACAGTAGGAATATAGGGATTTTTCCAAATGGAATGTTACTGAGGTTTTAAAAGCTTGGTTCCTAGTCCTTAGGAGCCAGCATCACATGATATGGACTCGCCATGAAGAGTGGACTCACTTATGGAGTCCTGCAGCCATGAACACTGTAGAAATTCATGCTCACATAGGTTGTACTATGACGCTAAGTCTTTAATCGATAAAACATACTGGAGACCCAAGACTATTGGTTTGCTTACAATGAGATAATATTAGCTAAGAATTTGACCTGGGCTGTGTCCAGCCTAGCTCTGCAATTTGAAGAAGGGATTGAAGCTCCAGAACTCATCCCACTGGAGCTTTGTTTGGAGAAGTTTTTGAGAAAGGACCCCAGCTCTTTTACCTGGATCTTTCAGGGATTCTGGGTACAATGCCATGTTCTAGCAATGGGCTTTTTATTAGAGTCTCCACAGAGTTCCTTTTAAAAAGTTTACTGTAAGTTTATAGCACTGAATGAAGCTTCAAATATTTACTTGTCTTTCTCATTGGCTGAGGAGTTAAATATAAATAACATAATGTTAGTGTTAGCTGTTGAGTCAAGGCAAGAAATTTCAAATGGAAAATATAAAAGAGAAATTTAGAAATACTGAGTATAGAATGAGGAAGTCTAATGTAGGTATTAGAGTTTCAGAAAAAGAAAGTCTGATGTAGGTATTAGAGGTTCAGAAAAGAAAAGAAGGAAAATAATGAAGAGGTGATACTTAAAGATACAATGGCTGAAAATTTTCCATAACTGATATAAAACATGAGCTGGTAGCTGGGTGTTGTGGTGGGTGCCTGTAGTCCCTCCTACTCAGGAGGCTGAGGCAAGAGCCTAAGCCCAGGAGTTGGAGGTTGCTGTGAGCTGTGTGATGCTATAGCACTCTACTGAGGGTGATAAAGTGAGACTCTGTCTCTACAAAAAAAGAACATGAGCTGGATGCACAATGAATACAAGACAGAGTAAATAAAATACAAATAAATTCACAAATAATCACATTATAATGAAACTAAATGGCAGCTAAGAAACAAGATTTATAAGGAACCAAAGAGGAAAATCACCTTACAAAAGGAACAGACCATTAAACAGCAGATTTTCAACATCAACAATTGAAGCCTAAAGCCAATAGAATGTTACAAAAATATTGAAAGAAAACATTTTGACCTAGAATTACCAGATGAAACAAACTTGCAATAGTGAGGACACAGACATTCTTGAACAAAATGGAATGAGTGTAGCATTTATAGAGGATCGTCATTACAGGACTTACAAAAAATATACTTCAACAAGATGGAAATTAAACATAAAGGAAGAATAAAGAAATAATAATTTCTTGGTCACCCCAAGAGTTTATTATTATTTCTTTATTCTTGAGTCACTCCAAGGAAGGGGTAAAGAAGGGAATAATTTCTCAAGAAATTATTATTATGTCTTTATTCTTCAGTCACCCCAAGAAATTAGTAAAATATGAATAAATATAAACAAATGTTTATTGCATAAAATAATAATGATGTTGAAGATAAATTGTAGAAGTTTGAAAGCAAGGTAGAATTTTAATACTGGGCAAAAATAACATGTGAGGCTGAGGAAGATGTCAGAATTAAAATATTCAGGTTGCTTGCCATGTTTGAAAGAAATGAAATGATATTAACTAATTTCATAATTTGTTAAGTACAATATATATTTAAAAAAATTCAGTGTATCACATCAAACAAATTATACACCATGACCAAGCGGGCTTTATCCCAGGGTCACGAGGTTGAAGATCTTTCAGAACTTCATGGATTAGAAATTAATCCTTTCTTGCCAAAAGCTAAGGGAGGCTTTAAAGCCCTTCTCCCTCCCATGGGGAGGCATTCGACAGCAGTCCTTTTGTAGACTCGAAGCAGAGTTGTGTTTACAGTGTTTGCACAGAGGATGGTACCCAGTAACACTGAGTAATTGCTATATGCCACACTGACTGCTGTGCACTGCCTCCTTATGTAACTCGTCTATAAAGTAGCAAATAACAGACATGGTTAGAACCAAGGAAATAGCACGGTTAGAACCAAGGAATTAGCAGATAAAAATAGATGTGGTTAGAATGAAGGAAATAAAAATTCTGCACTTAAAAATTTTTTAAAAAGCACCTATTGAATACAGAAAGGCCTGGGTTGCTCTGCAATTTGTATGTGAATCCTGACACCTTCTAATGATAGACAGTGTGGTTTTGTAAGCCCAAGTGGGATAGAACAAAACGCAGCAGATGACCACCCTCCCCTAACAGGTCATCAGACAACTAGAACCAGGACAGAAAACTTGTTCTTGCTCACACCTCTTAACAGAGAGAGATTGCTAGTTAAGAAGAATCACACTGTTGTTAAATGAGTGTTGTCATTATAGGTTGTATAATGTAAAATTCATTTCATCTGATGACCAATTGTATTTAATTAATGATGCAATTCTGTTTTTCTTGGATTTTACAAAGTCCCAGCTTAAAAGTTCTTTGTGTGCAGCTGTTGACCAGGGTCTAGGTCAGGGGTGGGGAGGCCACATAAATTTAGCTATAATCAAATTGATGCCAGAGTTTCAGGTTCTTGGTCTTGGGGATTCGAAGAAGGAATCAATGAACCACAGGAGTAGTGGTAAGTCAGGATTTATTTACAGGAAACAAGAATTACAATTACCAGAAAAACCAAACCTCCAGGCAGAGAGGACCCAGGAGGGGAACAAGCTCTCCTGCTCCCTTTCCGAGGTCCATCCGAGGTCTGTGTCTGAGCTCTCTGCTCAGGGGTTTATATAGTCCCAGGGGGTTGTTTTGCTGGAACTTCTTAGAGCGTGAGTCTTCATCAGTTACAACCAGCTGTCCAATGAAGACTCAGGCCCTGGAAACTGACATGACATTGGCCAGTCAGAAGTGCACTAGGAGGAGACAGCAAGTAGCCATCCATGAAATGGACTAGCCAGAATAGCACGAGGAAGAGACAACAAGGCGTCAGTGTCTCCCCCGCAGGTGTCCGGCCCTTCCAGCAAGCTGGTTCCTCCATCTGCCACAGCATCAGCACCGCCGGGGCCAAGGGCTGGTCATAGGGCTGCCTTGTCCCGCATCAAAATGAAGCTGCTTGCAAGAAACTTCAATTAGATGTACTTAGCAATGTACATAATTTTGTAAAAATACAACTACTGTGTTGTACTGTGTACAACAATTTTGAAAAAATGAAAAGTATTTGTTAATTTTAAAGCTAACCTTTTAATGATTTTGTTGTGTCTGCTTTTGGTTAGAAAGCATTTGAAGTTTTTTTTTTGTGGGTGTAGTTTTCTACATGTGTGATCATGTCGTTTGCATACAGAGATAATTGTATTGTGCACATACATTTTCTTTTTTCCTATATCTTCCTTTCTTTCCTTCTTCTGTCTCATAGCTCACAGCAACCTCCAACTCCTGGACTCAGGCGATTCTCTTGCGTCAGTCTCCCGAGTAGCTGGGACTACAGGCACCCGCCACAACGCCCGGCTATCTGCCGAGGCGGGGCCTGAACCCGCCACCATCGGCATATGGGTCTGGCGCCTTACTCAATGAGCCATAGGCGCCGCCCAACATTTGAAGTTTTGGTTGTAGAATGGAGGTCTGTAGTTTCAGTTGATCCTCTAGATGGAAATCAGTCATTTGTGACCTTACAGGCGTTTTGATTTGGGTTAGGTGGGAGAATATAGATTCACTGCAATAAAAAGAAAGAATGGATTTCTCAGGTGTGTTGCTGAAGGGAGGCATGGGTATTCTACTGCATTTTTCCATATTTCAATTGGATCTTTCTTAGAATCAGACAATGTCTTTAAAATGTCATCTACTGAGAGCTCAGTCAATTCCATCTGTAGCTCTTTAGGTGCCTTGGTGATATCAATTAGGTGAGGCTGAAATGCTCATTTGAGTGTGATGTCATGATTCTCAAAGTCAGTGAACCTTTCTTTATTAACAGCTGCATATTCTTCAAACAATTCACATCTATCATCTTGCTCATCAGTGAAGTTTGCTAACTGCACAAAATGTTTACACAAAATTTTCTTTTGAAAAAGAAATGTTTTGAAAAAAGATAGCTTTTTTTTTTCAAAATGCCTTTTTTTGCCACATACAATATATAGATTTATTTTACCTTGCAAAGACTTATTCACATCATTTTTGATTTGACATATCACACAGAAATTCTGCATTCTTATAGAAATCTTTCAATGATTCACGTTGCTTATTCCATTACTTTTTTTTTGAGACAGAGTCTCACCATGTAAACCTCGGTAACCTCAAACTTTGGGCTTAAGCGATTCTCTTGCCTCAGCCTCCCAAGTAGCTGGGATTACAGGCGCCCGCCATAATACCCAGCTATTTTTTTGTTGTTGCTATTGTACTTGTCATTGTTGTTTTAGCAGGCCCAGGCTGGGTTCAAACTCCCCAGCCCGTGTATGGGGCTGGTGGCCCAACCACTAAGCTATGGGTGCTGAGCCTATTCCTTTTTTTTTTTTTTTTTTTTAAGGCAAGCATAGAACAATGTTTATTGAGGAAGAGAAAGGTAAGTTTACAGAGTAAGAGCAAGATCTTGCTTACAAAGCAAGATATGTTTGCTATAGACAGCGAACAGGCCTCCATTCCCAGGGAAATTAGACAAAGAGGCAAAGAGCCCTCCTGATACTATTCTTCATAAAATTTAACTATCTGTTCTTGCAGTGATAAAATTTTCATTAACACTTGTCCTTGCCATTGCCAAAACTCTTAAGAAATGACACTGCAAATCCACACCGGAGAGCTCATCCTTCAACTATAGCGTGTCATGAAACTGACCATGCTGTGTGTATGCATTTGCAGGAATATAATTAAAAATACTTATAACTTGTGGCAAAGTGCCACTTAAAATAGTTGCCTTTAGTACAGAAGTTTTGCTGATGCAAGATACAATGAAAAGAGATGACAACATATGGATCTGTTAATCCTTTCTTTTAATCTGTGTAATAAACTCTTTATGTTTTCCTGGCATGGAAGGTGCACTATCTGTATAGCCACTCACGAAATTTACCAAATTCAGTCTGATTTCACAACATTTATCTTGAAAGGTGTTGAAGATGTATATTCCTTGTCTTCTGTGCTCAAGTGTGCCCAAAGTGAGTAATACTTCATAAAAAGAAAATCTTCCATTAAAATTTGAATGAGGTGTAAAACCTGTGCTGTGTTGGTATTACCAGCTGATTTATCCAACATGATCACATAATATATATTTTCCTTTTGAAGTATTGCATTTTTCCAGGTCTCATTTGTGCTTGAGAGAATTATCTTTGCTTTTGCTTTTCATTTCCTAATTTCTGCAACACAACCTTTCATGCCTTGCCCTCTAATTTAAAATATTTGTGGAGCTTATGAGCATTGTAGTGTTGATGAGCATTGAATTTCTTTAATGTTGATAATGCAGTATCACAAAGCAAGCTAGACATCTTATCTTTAGAAGAAACAAGAAAATATTGCAATCCCCAATCTTCATTAAAAAGTCTGTTTTTTTCCTTTAGTGGTCTCTTGGTCTCCTTCAATATGATGGGCTGTTAAGCAGACAGAATTGAAAAATACTGTTGAACTGTGAAACTATTCACAAATTCCATTTCAAACAGAAATTTAGTCCCCCATTGTCAAAAGCTGATAACATTCTGGGGTATTCAACTCGCATAAACTCTCAGCAACCAGCCTCATACAGGGGTGGCACCAGTCAGGTGGGAGGAAATTAGAACTAAATTATGAGTGTAGCAGCTGTCAATTTAGCTCCTATAGCTTACTAATGTTCTGACTGTGCCAGTCAGTCTGGGAGGATTTTTTTGTCAAAACTTATTTTATTCTTTGGTATTTTTAACACACTCATTACAAAATGAGATATATAAAAGATGACTATTGTATTAATAAAAAGAAAATTATTTATTCTGTAAAATTTGAATTCAGTCAAAAGCCTGCCTTTAAGGACATAGAAGACCACATGTGGGCTTAAGAGTGCAAGTTTCCTACCCCTGGTCTAGATTTTGACTTTTTATGTTTTAGTTTATGTTCATTGACTTGGAGAATGTTTATAATGTACTGCCAGTGACTTAAGTACAGTACAAACCACCATATATAATATGATGTAATTTTGTAAAACAAAAAAACATGCAAACAAAACTTTGAACAGCATTGTATATTAGTACTGGAAAATAGGAAACAACTAAATGTCTGTGAGGCACTGGTTAAATCAGGCATATGTATATATAGCCTTCAAAATAAATTGTTGAAAACTTGTTGACAATGACAATATTCATAACCTATTTTTCAGGGCAATAATATATGATGTAAAATAGTTTGAGTCATTTTTTATAAAAGGAAATAATGCAGAGATAAAACATTCCAAAAATATAGACACCAATACATTAACATACTTACTCTGTAAGATTACAATTGATTTTATTTTACAAAATCTAAATAGACTTTATTTTTTTAAAATAAAAATAATGTTATTAAATAATAATTGTGTACATTGGTGCAATCATAGGGCAGAATGTTCTTCATATACAATCAGAAATATTTTGATCGTACTGTTAGAGACAGCCTTCATGGCATTTTCTTGATCACTATATAAAGACATTGATACTCTACATTTAATAAGTTTCATCAATACCCTGCTAAGATGCACCATAGGTGTGATCCCGCTAATTGCCCTCCCTCCACCCATCCTCCCCCCGCCCCTCCCCTCCCTTGCCCTTTTCCCTGTATTCTTGTGCTATAATTGGATTTTAGCCTTCATATGAAAGCTATAAATTAGCTTCATATTAGGGCTGAGTACATTGGATACTTTTTCTTCCATTCTTGAGATACTTTGCTAA
>CAUYON010084650.1:0-45206 GCA_963573935.1 Arctocebus calabarensis
TCTTATTTTTTTATTTTTACATATACGTGTGTTAATTCGGTTTCCACTTTTTAACTTCATAGAATTTAAAAGGCTTAAAATTTAATAACAATAACAATGTTTAAGATAAGGACTAGAAAGAAAAACCACATAAAGAATGAATGAAAATAAATACATTCAGAAAAGAAAACAGACTATTAGTGCATCAAATTATTAAGCAATATTTGTAATAATAATGCCAAGAAAGTAACGTTCACATTGTCAAATAAGACATTATAGAGTGCTTTGACTCTGAGGCTCAGTATGAAGTCATCAGTTAACTTCTTATTTTTTTTCCAAAGTCTCAAAAAATAGACAATATTATATAAATAAAAGTAAAGGAGAGTTTCAAAAAACAGATCATGCCAAATCTTATAGACAATAGAAAAAGAAGAAATATTTCAAAAATCATTCACTTGATCTGGATACATCTGATATTGAAATTGGAGAAAATATGTTGTTATAAAGGGACATTACAAACATATTTCACTTATAAGTGAGGATGCAATATCCTAAACAACATATTAACAAGTTGAATTAAAAATTGTTTAAGTAATGTACTTTGGTCAAAATTGAATCCAATTTATATGAGAATTAGTCACTATTTTCTTTCCTTTTTTTTGTTTTCATTCCTTAACCCTCTCCCTCCTTCTCTCTCTGTCTGCTCTCTCCTTCTCCCATGCCCCATTGTGTCATTAATTGTCACTCATTGTCCTAAAATCAAAGTTGAATACATAGGATTCATGCTTCTTTATTCCTGTGATGTTTCACTAAGAATAATGTGTTCCACCTCCATCCAAGTTAGTACAAACTGCAAAGTCTCCATTGTTTTTGAAGGCTGAGTAATATTCCATGGTATACATATACCATATCTTACCAATCCATTATTTCTTTTCTTCTGCTGGGTTTAGGGTTGCAATGTTCTTCCTTTTCCAGATGCTTGAGATGATCCATTAAGTTGTGGGCTTCCTCTCTTTCTGTTTTCTTGATGAAGGCTTCCAATGCTATAACTTTACCTCTTAGGACTGCCATTGCAGTATCCCACAGGTTTTGACAATTTGTGTCTTCATTATCATTTTCTTCCAAAAATTTGGTGATTTCTTTCTTAATCTCGCTTTTGATCCAGCTATCATTCAGCCTGAAATGATTTAGTTTCCATGACTTTGTTTGAGTATGAAGATTCCTGTTGCTGTGGAGTTAAACTTTTATTCCATGGTGGTCCTAGAAGATACAAGGAATAATTTCTATTCTTACGAATTTGCTGAGGTTAGACTTGTATCCTAGGATATGATCTATTCTGGAGGATGATCCGTGGGCTAATGAGAAGAATGTATATTCAGTTTTATTAGGATGAAATGTTCTGTAGAGGTCTGTAAAGTCCATTTGTTCTAGGGTCAGGTTAAGTCTAATATTTATTTGTTTAGTTTCTTCTTGGAGGATCTATCCAAAACCATCAAAGGTTGTTAAAATCTCCAACTATTATAGTGCAGGAAGATACCAAGTTGTTCAAATCCATTAGGCTCTGTTTTATGAATTGAGGAGCATTCTGGTAGGGTATACCAAATATTAAATACCTAAATCTCTTCTGAGTGTTTCCCTTGACAAATATGTATTGACCTTCCTTATCTTTCTTTATCTTTGTTGCTTTAAAGCCAATTGTATATGCTTCTCAAATTGCAACCCCTGCTTTTTTTTCTGATTTCCATTTGCCTGTATTATACAAGTCCCTTCCTTCACCCTGAGTCTATTTTTATCCTTTAAGGTAAGTAAGGTGAGATTCTTGTATATAGCAGATATCCAGTCTGAGTTTATGTATCCAGTCAGCCAGCCTGTGCCTCTTTAGAGGACAATTCAAACCATTCACATTAATTGCGAGAATTTATAAGCCTGGTAGTGTTTTGGGTGTCATGATTTTCAGATGTCCAGTGGACATTTTATATCCTTTCACTACTGTGCAAGTTGGGTTTTGTTCAAAAATTTCTGGGCGAGTTTACTTTGAAGGTAGAACATTGTGCTGGTCATTGTGGAGGATGAGTCTAAGAACATCCTGAGCTGGTTTAGTTATGGCAAATTTCTTCAACATGTGTATATCATTAAAGTATTTGATTTCTCCATTACAAATGAAACTCAGTTTAGCTGGATACAGGATCCTGGGGCTGGAAGTTGTTTTGTTTTAGTAGACTAAAAGTCGATGACCATCTTCTTCTGGCTTGAAATGTTTCAGCTGAGATATCTGCAGTCATTCTGATATTTCTCCCTTTGTAGGTGATGCCTTTATTACATCTGGTTGCTTGCAGAATTTTCTCCTTTGTCTTAACTTTGGCAAATTTAATCACAATGTGTCTAGGAGATGCTTTATTTGGATTGAATCTTGCTAAGGTTCTGAAGCTGTTGACTATCTGAATTTCTATATCTCTTGCAATGCTTGGGAAATTCTCCTTCAAAATTTCTTGGAGTAGAGTATCTGTACCTTTAGAACCCATCCTCTTCTCTTTTGGGAATTCCTATAAGATGAATATTTGATCCTTTGGAGTGATCCCACAACTTTCTCAGGGAATGATCAGTTTTTACTCTCCATTTGTCTGCCTCTTTGAGTGTTTGGGAATGTTCAAAAGCTTTGTCTTCAGTTTCAGAGATCCTTTCTTCTGCCTGGTCAACTCCATTACTGAGGGATTCTACTGTATTTTGGACCTCCTCAACTAACTTTTTTGTTTCCTTGAGCTCTGCTAACTCTTTTCTCATTATGTCCATATCTTTAGTGACTTTGTCTTTGAATTCATTCATTTCTTGAGACAACTTTAGAACTACTCTTTGGAATTCAATTTCCATCTTTTCTTCCATTCTATTTATCTTATTTGCCATCCATATTCTGAATTCTATTTCTGATATTGATACCATTTGTCTATGCATGGCATCTTCAGTGGTATCTCCTTTGTCATTTCTTGGGTGGGGGGAATTGATCTACTCTAGTTATTCATGTTGTCAGAGTTCTTCTGTTCGGTCCACACCATGTTTATTTTCCACCATTTGGTTATTAGAACTGGTAGGGTGAGATTGAATTGGGGTTCCCAGGTAGTAGAGATAATCCCTTACCAAAGAACTAGGCTTTGTAAATGTGGCTTATCTCCTACAACCTTACAAAGGCCCCTTTCAGAGTTTTGGCTGGAGACTCTGAGGACCTACTTGGTGAGATAGTGCAAGCTAGCTCTGTTTTGATATCAGCCAACCTCTGCGCTATCCTAAGTAGCCACAGTATTAGGTTTAAATCTTGGCTGGGCACACCCAGCCCTGACCCTTCAGTTCTTTTCTGCTACAGATTCAAAGTTTAACCTCAGAATTTCCCTGAGTGGACAGCCCCAGACATGATTTCTAATTAAATTTTCTCAGGCAGTCCAAACCCTGCTCAACAGAGAGGGATTCAAGGGTCTCCAATAGCACAGTTGGAGCCAAGGATCCACATCCCTACCCACCAGACTCAGTTCACACTGTTGTCTGCTTCTCTGCTCACAGGTCCTTCTCTGCTCACTTAGAGCCAGGGGTCACGCCCCGGCCCACTGGTGTCAGTCTACACCCAGCAAGCCTCTCCTTGCTAGACCAGTTGGAGTTAGAAGACCACACCCCTGCCTGCCACTCTCAATTCACTGCCTGGCAAGCCTCTGTTCCCAGGCTCTATTGGAGTCAGGGCATCACAACCTGTCTGCAGGTCTCAGTCCTCACCCAGTAAGCCTCTGCTCACTGGCCCTATTGGAGATAGGGGACCATACCCTTACCTTCATATCTTGGTTCATGCCCAGCAAGTCTCTGCTCAAGGGTTCTGTTGGAGTCAGGGGACCATGCCCTTGCCCTCAGGTCTCATTTTATGCCTGGCAAGCCTTTGCTTGCAGGCCCAGCAGGAGCTAGAGACTAGCCCTGGCTTCTAAACTTAGTCCACACTGGGCAACCTGTGTCCTCCTGTGGGTGCCATCAGAGCCAGGGGTTCTATAACCCATCCCACCAGACACAGCCCTAATTGAGGGTCAACATCACCACTGGTCAGACATAGTCATAACTAAGGGACTGCTCCCCCTCCCACTGAATGTCCCTTTCTTCCCACACCTTCTTTCTTCCCTGTTAGTCACAGGTTCCATCTTGATGGTTGGCAGTCCACACTATGCCCAGATCTGTCAGGAAAAGAGCAAACACTCTGCACTCTGCAGGGAGCAGAACTTCAGATCACCATGTGAGGGTGAAATATCTGTTCAATTTTATGCCTGGTGGGTGTGGTGTCTAGGTTCATAAGTGGGACCTTCCTGGAGAAAGACACCCGGTGTTTAGTGGCTGTCTCCAGCAAGGTAAAATGAGAGGTCTTTTGTTCCCTGCTCGCTTGCAGATAGCCTGCGGTGGGACTCCTGCTTGGGGGAGGGGTCTCCTGTCCTCTACTCAATAGGCTTTGTACCTGTAATTTGTTTTCTCGAATGCTCTTCCTTGGAGTTACAGCTTGCCAAACTTCTTTCTTGGTTCAGCTCCCCATCTTTGGCTTCATAGAGTCTGATTCTATCCAGTTTTTCTTCCTCTGCTCGGGAGCCTCTGCTGAGGGTTGCTACCAGTTGGCCATCTTCCCCTATTCTCTCTATTGTTTCTTATAAGCATATGTAAATTTATAAATATCTCAGAATAAAAAACTTAATTAAAAAGTTTTAAAACACAATCATCAATGTATATAAAACTGGTGAGTTCAGAAGCTGGGTTTGGATAGATGTAAAGATCTTCAAAGGTCCTGCCATAAATCTCCATCCTTCTGCAACCTCACCTGGCCCTGCTTCTCCCTCATTCCTGCCTTTTCCCCCACTGCAGTTGATCTGGATTATTTCAATTACTTTTGCCCACTATGCTTCCTCCTGCCAACGCCTTTGTAGGAGGCTGTTTCTCCTGTATTTTCCCTTCTTCATTTGCTCAGTTTCTCATTCTTTAGATTGCCTTTTTAGGGACATCCTCCCAACCAGGTAAAATCCCCATCTTGTGGCATCCTGTGTATTTTCTGCACAGAACAAGTCACACTTGTCACATTTAATTGCTAGTTAAATGTGCTTGAGTTCTTCCTTTCACTCTGGTTTGAAATTCAATGAGTGTGGGAACTGAGACTTCTATCCACTAATGTATCTCCAGCATCTAGTACTATGCCTGGCACATGATGGACACTTACCAAGTACTGATGCAGTGAATGAAAGGATGCGTGAGAGGATTGTTTATATTTATCTTTCCATTCTTTTTTTTTTTTGTAGAGATAGAGTTTTACTTTGTAGCCCTTGGTAGAGTGCCATGGTGTCACACAGCTCACAGCAACTTCCAACTCCTGGGCTGAGGTAATTCATTTGCCTCAGCTTCCCGAGTAGCTGAGACTACAGGTATCTGCCACAAAGCCCTGCTATTTTTTTGTTGCAGTTTGCCTGGGGCTAGGTTTGAACCCGCCATCCTCGGTATATGGAGTCAGTGCCTTACCCACTGGGCCACAGGTCCCGTCCTATCTTTCCATTCTTAAACTAACAAGATCTTCAACATGCTGGGTGTGATGTGTTATATGCTGTGTTATATGTCTCTCTGCTCTCTTTGGACTCCCAGCTCCCAGGAAGAAGTGCACACTTGTTTCTTCAAACTCCCCATAGCCTTCATTTGATCCTGACCACCTGGGGGCACTCATAAGCCATCCTGGCATGGCCATATTATGCTTTGAGAGGGATGGTGGGGGAGGTAAGAGAAGATGTGCTCAGAGAAAGTCTGGATCTGACATCTGGACAAGCTAGTCTTCCCCAGGGAAAGGGCCTTTCCAAACAGAAGCTGCTCATCTCAATGACTCTCCTGTGTGTGTGTGTGTGTGTGTGTGTGTGTGTGTGTGTGTGTGTGACTTATTATACTTGTGCACTTCTGTAATGACTGCTTGTGTCTTAGGAGAAGGCAGCAAATTCCCTACCTCCAAAGACTGGGATCATAGCAGAATATATTAGGTATTTAGTGTCTGTCTGCACAATGCCATGCTACTGCCTCCATGCCCAGAAGGTCTTGGTTCATGCTGCAAGTATTGCTGGTGGGAAGTGGCCAGTCTTACTCAGAGTGATCTTAGGGTGGGGAGAGGGAGGGAGATATGCCACAGTCACCAAAATCGTTCAGTGTCACAGACCTTAATATGCAGCCTCCATACCTCTTTGAACGCTAGAGTACTGGCTTTCTGAAGAAAGTGCATGGCTTCTCTTATGCCCCACTATCTCCTCTGCATCAAACCCTGTGCCTATAGCACAGTGTGTGCTCAATAAATGTTAGTGATGTGAATGAATAAAGCTGACATTTTATCTTACTCCTTTTCATATTTTGTGCTTTTCCTGAATCTTGGACTTCCATTATGCCTGCCTTGTTCCCTCTACTATTGCCATCCCACTCACACCTGACCCCCACCATGCCTCTGTCACATTCTCTTTTCTTTTTTTGTCCTTTTTGAGACAAAGTCTCACTCTGTCACCCTGGGTAGAGTACATGCTCACAGCAACCTCAAACTCTTGGGCTCAAGTGATCCTCCTGCTTCAGCCTCCCAAAGTAGCTGGGACTATATGTCCCCATCAGGAGGCTAGTTTTTCTCTTAACTTTTTCTTTCTTTCTTTCTTCTTCTTTTTTTTTAGTATAGAGAAGGTCTTGCTCTTGCTCAGGCTTGATTCTAACTCCTGAGTTCAAGCAATCCACCTGCCTCAGCCTCCCAGAGAGCTAGGATCACAGGTGTGAGCCACTATGCCTGGACTTTCATTTGTATTTTTCCAATAAAGCAAAGGCAAGTCACCTTCTTCTTTTAATCGGAGAGAGGCCAAATCAGCAATACTTTTAGGGTAAAAAATGTTCAATCAGTTTTGAAGTTGAATCTTGATCTTCCCACATAGGCAAAGTTAGAAAAAAGATTTGAATAAATGAACATTTATTGTTCCTTCACCATGTGCTGTAGGCTAACATGGTTTTGTCTCTTGCTACATGACAGGCATTTTTATTTTCATTTTCACAGGGAAGGAAACAGGTTTACGAAGAACATCTCTTTTCTCAAGGCCACACAGCAAGAAAGCAGAGACCAAGGATCTTAATCTCTACCTAATTCCAAAACTCCTTCCTACAAGGCCTGGAATATCTTGTAGAAATTTTTCTGACAATAATTTTAGTTTTAGGAGAAAGACTAGACACTTTTTATTTTTTGACCTTTCCAATTATCTGACAAGCCTAGTGTTAATCAGCTGAGTCAGAACTGATGACCTCAGGACTGCTTGAGCCCCAAACCATCTTCTGATGAAATGATAAAATAGGATTGCTAGGCTAATTAACAAGTCCAAAAACATTATGTGAGTTCCAATAATGCCTTTGCTTCTGCCCCATCCCACACCTTTCCCAAATAAGAAAGCAACTAATTTACAAAATCCTTTGCTTCTGTGAAGCAGCTGTGAGAGTCACTGCCATATGTGATTAGCATAAAATTAATTCCTGTTGGGAAAGCATTATTACCACCTCCAATGAGGTTTAGGAATTGATTAGTACTATTTATGAAAGATGGAGGATACTGTTCTTTTAACTCTACATGATGTGTGTGGGATGCAATTTTCAACATAAAGATTTATGGTTGGAGACCATGTGTTTGTGGCATTGTCTCAGTCCATTGAGAATTCTATAAAAACATTCCATCATCTGGGTAGCTTATTATCAATGGAAATTTATTTCTCACAGTTCTGGAGGCTCGGAAGTCCGAGATGAAGGCACTGGCAGATTTCATGCCCACTTTCTGGTTCACAAATTTCATCTTGTTACTGTGTCCTCACATGGTGAAAAGAGGTAAGGCAGCTCTTTGGGGCCTTTTTTAAAAGAGTACTAATTCCATTCATGAGGGGTCAACCTCAAGGACCTAGTGACCTTGTAAAGACCCTACCTCCTAATCCTATAATATCATGTTGATCATATTAGGAATTAGGATTTTAACATATGAATTTGGGGAGAGGGTGCACAAACATTCAAACCACAGCAGGCATCTTGTGTAAGTAGGTTTTTCTCAGTGATTTGAGACTTGGAACAATTTATGGCAATGTAAATGGTCTCTTTGTCACCATTTTTACTTTCCTTTCATAGAAAATTCTGTATGGAAGACAACTATGATAACTTTAAATCCTTAGATTAAATGGCCTTTACCTTAGCTATACTTTCTTTTTCTTTCTTTTTCTTTCTTTCTTTCTTTCTTTCTTTCTTTCTTTCTTTCTTTCTTTCTTTCTTTCTTTCTTTCTTTCTTTCTTTTTTTTTTTTTAGAGACAGAGTCTCACTTTGTCACCCTCAGTAGAGTGTCATGGCATCACAGCTCACAGCAACCTCCAGTTCTTGGGCTTAGGTGATTCTCTTGCCTCAGCCTCCCAAGTAGCTAGGACCACAGGTGCCAGCCACAATGTCTGGCTATTTTTTTTTTTAATTGAAATTTGGCTGGGACTGGGTTTGAACCCACCACTCGGTATATGGGGCCAGCGCCCTCCTCACTGAGCCACAGGCGCCTCCCTTAGCTATACTTTTTATTGTTAATTTCCTTTACAGTTCATTTATAGTTTTAAGTTGAAAAGGAGACATGAGGCTGCTGCAGTTATGTATGAAAATAATTTATTCTAATTACATAAAAATAACCACCCATAACACTTTTACCTATAGATAAGTAGGGTTAACTGACTTATGTTTATTTCTTTTGAAGTTCTTCCTATGTATATAGTTTTGTCATTTAGCTAAAATCACTCAATATATTGAACTGTGCCTTTTGTTTTTCCCACTTAAGACAATAATATCAATATTTTTCTCACTAACAATTCTTTGTAAACATCGTTTTAGTGTTTCACAATATTACATTGCTGTTGGATTTGCCATAATTTACTTAACCATTGCCTAAGTGTTAGTTTATGTTTGTTTCCAGTTTTTCACTATTAAGAATAATGATGCAATGCATCTGTTTCTACTTACTGTACTGCTTTATCGACACTTTAGCTTATTTACACAGATTTCTCTGGAATTACTTGGTCCAACCAACTTTTGAATAAATTTTAGCTCCAAGAGAAGTATTACTGAAGCAATTTTCTGACTCTATCTACCAAGCTAAAACCTTATCCAGAAACATAATTCTTTAAATATGGAGGAGAGGTAAGGATATTTTCAGATAAACCAAAATTACAACAATTTTTGCCTTCAGGCATACCCTGAAAATAATGCTAAACTATTTCCTAAGATACAAGAAGAGCTGTTTCAAATGAAAACATGGACATGCAAGAAGAAATAAATGACAAATGTAAATATATGGGTAAATTGAACTGAATATTGACTATGTACAACAATAAGGAATTAAAATACATGAAAATAAATATATAGAACAACACAAGGACGGAACAGAAATGGAATTAAAATTTGTGAAGCTGTTTCATTACCTGGGTAGTTATCCAAGTTTTATTAGAATCTAATAAACCCAAAATATATGTGTAATCACTATGTGAACATTAAAGGAAGATAAAAGAAATTATAATTCACAAGTGAAGAGAGAAGTAACTGGAAAACAATTTAAAATGATTTAAAAATGTCTCCATTTTTTTTAAGTCTGCATAGTATCCCATGGTATACATATACCACAATTTGTTAATCCATTCATGGGTCAGTGGGCACTTGGACTTCTTCCATGACTTGGCAATTATGAATTGAGCTGCAATGAATAATCTGGTGAAAATATCTTTGTTGCAAAATGATTTTTGGTCTTTTGGATATACTCCTAGTACAGGAATTGCAGAATCAAATGGCAGGTCTATTTTTAAATCCCTGAGTGTTCTCCAAACTTCTTTCCAAAAGGAGTGTATTAGTTTACATTCCCACCAGCAGTGCAGAAGTGTTCCCTTCTCTCCACATCCACGCCAGCATCTGTAGTTTTGGCTTGTTACGTTGGCTACTCTTACTAGAGATGTTATCTAAAAGGGGCTTTGATTTGCATTTCTCTGATGATTAAAGATGATGAGTATTTTTTCATGTGCCTGTAGATCAGGTGAAAGCTATATTAATCAGTTTGATGTAAGCACTCCGAATTATATATAAAAAAATCAACACATTGTACCCCACATATGCATAAATGTATTCATGATCTATGTGTATATGACTTAATAAAAGGGAAAATAAAATGAAATAATTTAAAATGCTTTTTTAGTTCAAAAAGTTGTCAGAAAACTATAAAGAAATGCAGACAGGCATGACAAGTAATAGATAATAGGTAAAATCCAAATATATCAGCAATTAGGTTAAAAGTAAATGAATTAAATACTTCATTTTTTAAAAAAGACCTTTCAAACTGAATTAAAAATAAAATTTTAAAACCATTTGGAACATAAAAGAACCAAAAGTGCAAATGCTAATAAAAAGGAAATTGGTGTATTTGTATAAGACAAAATAGACTTTAAGTTAAGAGGCATTGCTGTAAAGAGAGGCATTTCATAATGGTAAAGAATCAATTTTTGAAACACTTAACACTTCTCAATCTGTATGCATCAGTAGTATAGCATCAAAACATGAAGCAAAAAATTGCAGATTTAAAAGAAGAAATAAACTCACAGCCATATTGCCTGATTTTAACATATTCTTAGTAACTGGTGAATAAGAAAATAACAACACAGAATTTAGGGTATATAAAGTTGGAAAAACATGATTTATTAACTGTACAACAAACTTCAGAATTCACATCATTTCAAAAGTACATGAAATACTTAGCAAAATTGGCCGTATTCTGGCCTATGAATCAAATCTTAACAAAACTTACACATATTAAAATTATACAGTGAAATAAAGTCAGAAATCAATGTTTATTAGAAAAATCTCCAAATGGTTGAAAATTATGCAATATATGTCTAATCCCTGAACAAAGATGAAATTATAATGAAAAATTTAAAATATTTTAATTATATGAAAATATGACATACTTAAATGTGTGGGAGACTCTTAAGAGCATTCTTAAAGCATCCATTCATAAGTCAGAAACAAAGATAAGCTGAAAGGTAATCATCTGTTGATTTTCTTGAGTGTATCACAGCAGAAAGTTAAAAAGAATACCAAGTTAAACCCAAAGAAAAAAGATAACAATTTCGATAGCAGAAATTAATCAAATGTAAAACAAATAAATGATAGAAAAAAATCAACAAAGTGTGAGGTTGGTTCTTTCAATAACTAAGCCCTTAGCAAGAGTGAATAAGAGAAAGATAAAAGACATAATATTGCTAAAATCAGAAATGCACAATAAGAATTGCTGTTCCTTTAGACATTAAATGTGAAGACATTGTGAACAACTTTAACAAATTTTAAAATATAAATGGTATGGAAAATTTCTTAGAAAAATGCTATTTGCCAAAATGAAAGCAAGAAGAGTGCTGCATATATTAAATAAATAAAATAATTTTTAAATAAATTAAATCTGTAACAAAGTTTCTAAAAGCTGCAGGTGACTATGCTGGTAAATTCCTCTAAATATTTAAAGGAAAAATAATATCAATTTTACACAGACTCCTATGGAAAAAAGACAAAAGAGAACTCCCACCACAAAACAAAACCCAAACACAGAGAACTTGTGTATTCTTGTTTTACGTGGCCAGCTCATTTTCTTGAAATCCAAACATAACAAGAATATTTACAAAAAAGGAAAATTATAGGACAAACTCAAGGAAACAAATACAAAAATTATCAATAAAATCTTAGTAACATAATTTCAGCAATATGTAAAAAGGAAATTATGTCACTTTAAATTTTGGTCCATTTCAGGTAAGCTTCATTTTCTTATAATACTGGAAAATTGAACAATGTATTTTACCTTGATAGAATAGAAAACAAATGATTTGATGATCTCAATATCAATATTTGATAAAATCTATTACCCATGGATGATAAGAATGTTCAGTGAACAAAAAATAGTAAAAAAGTCCTTAAGCTGATAATACACAGCTCAAAGATCTCTTAGTAAAAATTTTATATTTTATAGTGCTATATAGAAGATGTTTGTTTCCTCAAAGATTAGAAATGACACTAGGCTTGTTATTTCATTTCCATTCACTGTTGTACAGATTTTCTAAGCCAGTGTAATAAGGCAAGAAAATAAAAAGTACAAGGATTAAAAATGAAGAAATAAAATAACATCATTTTCAGAAAATATCATTGTAAAGTAGAGAAATCTAAAGGAATTTACAAATAAACTATTTATAAATAAAACTATTGCAGTTAACAAATAAATTTAATACGCTCACCGAATAAAAATCTAGTGTATAAAATTCAATAACACTTCAATATACCAGCAGCAAATACATAGCAATCAGCATTAAAAATGACACCAATTACATCAAAGCCATAAGATACCTAGGAATAAATCTAACAAAAGAAGGGCATGTCCTCCACATTAAACCTGTAAAATATTATTGAAAGAAAGAAGATATTAATAAATAGAAGGATATTCCATTGTTATGGGCTTAACTGTGTCTTCCCCCAAAATGCTTAAGTTGAAGTCCTACCCTCAGTATTTCAGAATGCAATTACATTTGAAGATGGTGTCTTTAAAGAGATAATTTAAAAAAAATGATAAAAAAAATAAAGAGATAATTAATTTGAAATGAGGCCACTATATTGAGTCTTTTTTTAAATTTGTTTTTTATTTCAAATTAATATGAGGTTACACATTTTCAGGTTACGTTATTCTCAATGCCAGAATAAAGTTCCATTTGTAAAAGAGCTCCTCATCCCAGGGGACGTGTTCCACACCCTCACAACGTGCACATTAGGTGAGATCCAACCTAATGCCCTTCCTTCTTCTGTTGATCATCCTCCACCCATATCCCTCTACCTCCATACTAGACTATATTTTTGTTTTATTGTTCATATGAGCATGTAATTGTTTATATATTGGTTTTACATTGAGTCTGAATTCAATATATCTGGTGACCGTATAAAAAGAGAAAAATTGGACATAAACAGGTTCTAAGGAAGACTGTGTGAAGACCCAGGGAGAAAGTAACCAACTACAGGGCAAGAAGAGAAGCCTTAGAAGAAACCAATCCTAATGAAACCTTGATCTCCAACTTTCAGTCTCCAGAACTCTGAGGAAATGCATTTCCTTTTTGTAAGCCCTGAGATCTGTGTACTTTGCTATGGCAGCCCTAGCCAATGGACATTCATATTTGTGGATTAGAACACTCAATACTGTATAGGTGCCTACTATCTCCCCTCTTTGATCTGTGGATTCAAAGCATCTGATCAATTTTACTGATATTGTCTCCAAGTCACCCTATTATTTTGCTTAATGGTATTCAGTGTCAATATTTGACCTGGTATTTAGCATCAGTATTTGCAGTGGGTCTTTGAAGTTGCAGGTGCCTGAATCTTCATACTGTTTATTGCCTTTTACTCTACGTGGTAGCACATGTGTCTCACCAATGTCTCTTGTGTGCTGGCCTCTTCTTGCTCACTTGCTATATTTGCATGATGTCATTGATGTGATAAATTAATGTGAGATATCTAGAAAGTCCAGGTTTTTCAGGTGATAATGTGACAGAGGGACAGAGAGTGTTAATGTTGTCCTGGGGAATACCCTGAAAACATACATTGTTGGCTATTCCATGTAAGTGTTAACTGTTTCTGAACCTCTTTCTGGAGTGAGATAAAAAAGAGAATAAATTTGTTACATCAGTGGCCACCTCCCATGTATGTGAGTCTATTACTTGGTGAGCTCAAGGTTATCTGCAATCATTCTCCAGGATCTACCTACCTTCTTCAGTCTTGTGGACTAAAAGGAGATATAAGAAACCACTGACCAAACTAGTACCTTCAGAGTGACACTAGTGTCTACTACATGTATCACTCTTCCCCTGGCTGTGCAACCATGTTGTTTTACGTGGCCAGCTCATTTTCTTGAAATCCAAACATAACAAGAATATTTACAAAAAAGGAAAATTATAGGACAAACTCAAGGAAACAAATACAAAAATTATCATGGCCAAGGCCAGTTGGTCAACTCTGCTCTGACAGCTCTTGTTCCACAGTCTGATGATCAGCTAACTACCAGCTATGTTGATTTCAATTATATATTTGAAACTGTGGAAGTGATCATCAGCTGGGTCTGCAGATATAGTATACTCATCTGTGGACCCAGTGGACATAGTGTAAGCTGGACTTTAGCCAAAATTCATTTTTTTAAATCTGACCTCTACACCAGCCTCTGCCCTTGCTAGAAGCCATGATGATATTTCAGGTTTCTGGGGATTCATGTCAACCTGGGTCTATGTCCAGTAGTCCTCAGGATGTGTGGAAATTCTCCATGCCACTCTAGTAAAGGGGAGAAGGACTGGGGAAACAATTACATTGGGTATTTACCATGGTGTTGAAGTGGTAATCCAGATCATGTTGGCCACATCACAGGTTTGTCCTTAACCACTGCAGATGTTTTCACTAAGTGTGATGGTCAAATAGGAACACACTTGGTCTCACCAGTTCCACTAAAGGAAAATAAAATGAGGAAAATGTACCAGGAATAGCCATTCTTCATGCAATCACCATGACAATGCTGCCATCACAGGGGTTATCTATCTAGGCCAAAGTCATGCAGAAAAGAGGATGACTGTGGTGTGCTTATGCCTTGATGACTCAGGGCACAAAAGCCTGGGGATACAAATCGGGTCACAGGCAGACTATAGTATTTTCCTGCCTCCACTACAGATGCTAGTAGATAACTTGGTGCACCTTCAAATTCCTCTCCAGCCAGATTTTGGGATGCCAGGTCGTTTCTCAGCATGATGAACTTCCCTCCTCACCACCTCTGCGTCATTGCTGAGATGAGCTCTGTGCTGGCACCTCCTGACTACAGTTTAGCTGGATCTATTGCCTGGGGACATCCCTGTGTTTGGAAGATGGAGAGGACATTCTTGTGCATTGCAATTTCCTGTCAAACCCACACTTCAGCTCATGGTTTGTTCGGTTCATGCACTTGTTCATGGCAAATGGAACCAACCATTCCATGAGCCAGATCCCAGGATCAGTCTGGCTGGGGCATGGAGAGATGACCCACAGCAGTGCAAGAGGGCTAATCAAAGAGGGGGTTATTTGCAAGGAATTGAGGGACATGAGGAAGATGAGGAATTGAAGACTAATGAGAACTCTGAGATGTCAAGGCCCCCTGACAGGAGCACAGGAGTTTGCAGTGGCAGTGCGATTACCAGAAAGGAATGTGAGGTCGGGGCTGAGGGTTGGGGAGCCCCCCAGGAAGTGGAGGCCGAAGTGCTAGAGCAAAGAGACCAAAGAGCTCAACATTGGGAGGAGCTGAGAGAATAAAAGCTCAGAGCTCAGATAGGAGTCAGGCAAGTTAGATGTAACGGTGACCCTGCCATCAGCTCAGTGCCCTCAGAATAGTTTTTAGCACTGAAAACCACAGTTGCCCCATCTGCAAAATCAAATAATGTGGGTAAATCATCTTACTCAGCCCAGTACTTGGTGCATAGAAATCATCAGTATTACCAGTCATTATTATGAGGCAAAAAAAAAAAAAAAAAGGAAGAGAAACAATTTAAATACTGGTATGTATCAGAAAAGGATAGTGTGAGTTACATGGATAGAATGTCTTTCCTTTAAAAAAAGAAGTTGCAATGATTTTGGAATCATTCCTTTCAATTGGAGAATGTGTATAGGTTTGTCAGAGGGGGTTTTACCAGCAGCTCTGTCCTCAAAAGTGATCACATTTGAACCAGACCTCTCTAAAACTTAGTTTTCCTCCTATGAAGACATCGGGCTTTTCCTACAACATTGGTAGCCAGCAGAGGAGACAATAATCTAGCATTTTTCAGCTAATGGGTTTTCAGTAGGTCGTTGGAGACCAACATCTCACTGTATTTTGGAGCTTCAATTGGTCCAGCTGTCTTTTAAGTCCCCCTGCTTTTTAGGGCCCAGGAGAGGGGCTTTCTAAGAGCATAGCTATTGGGGTTGGTAGGAGTTTCTGTGGATATTAAACTAGTGGTTAGATATAGCCTTTAAAGTATGTCTCTTTTCCAATTAAAATACAGCAGAAACTCTATGAATGACCACCCAAGGGACTATAACAGAATGCTCAACATACAGAGGTTGTCAACATAAGAAACTAGGTCTACTGTACAGATACATGATCTATGAAAATTAGGATAATTTAAGGAGGTGGTCAATGTGGGGAGGTGGTAAACTTTGGAGGCTATTACATGTTGTTAAAATTAAGAGAGAAAAATACTGCTTCATACCAGCCTACAGCTACAGGGTATTAGTTTTATGGTTTGCTCAGATGTTGGGTTTGCTCTCTCAAATAATTTGGCTCTTGTGCCAAGATCTTTGTCAGGGCAACAGTGCCCTGTCCCATCAAGTTCTACCCAAACATGCCACTGGGAATTGGGCTGAACATCTATCTCTGAGAGTCTTTCAATCCATTTATGGGCAGTTTTCAGAGCAGGAGACTGAAAAAAAAATACTCCAAAAAGTACAGGTAGAATAAAATCAGATTTAATCGAATTGCTGCAATGTACCAGTAAGGCTAGTTAAACATATAATTAATTGTTGTAACTATAGCAACAAGATTAGCTAAAACTATTAGGGAGGACACCAGTGGTTCAGTGCGAGACTCTTCGAAAGACAAGTGTTGGAGATTGCAAAAAATAATTCATTCTCCTCCACTGGTTCTCCAGAGGGCCTCCCACTCTTTAGTAACCCAAAATAAATCTACTTAATAATATTTTCTTGGATTCATGCAGCTTCTGTTATCCCAAAGGGCCCTGGGGTGCTTTGTAAGCCATGAACATAAATATAGATTGGAATAACGTATCGGGCCAGATTTTCCTAGTGCTTAAACAACTCTCTGGTGGTTTGTTCTGCAGCTTTGGAAGCTCCATTACCTTCAGGATACATATAATCAGCAATTTATTAAGTGGCATCCCCATTGGCCCAGGGCTGAAAACTCTGGTAGGAGAAGAGGTAGGCTCCAGAGACAATACTTTCATTTATTTATATTCTAATTCCAAAAAGGATTCAAGCAGCCTTACAAAATACATAGAGTACATCAGAATAAAATAAATACATAAGGAAATCCAAAGCAGCGTCAAAAAAACAGTAAGAAAGAAACAAACAGATATATGGAAATGTTAGAGCAGCAAATACAGAGGACCTGGAGGTGGACATGGATGCACCTCTTCTTCCCACGGGTCAAAAGAGAGAGGAAAGGAGTCAGCTGTAGGCAAAAGATACTTGGTATTGTGGTGAATCTCCAGGAGCTGTGGGACTGGAAGGATGGTAAGGAAGGCTTTGTAAAGGTGGGTTTCCACTTAGCTGACATATATTGATTAAACATCTGTTTTGTTCTGGGGATCTGTCCTTATAGAGGGCAGAATAGTTCAGCTTTTGATGCTTTAGGCACATCCCACAATAAATATATTGTGTCTTGCGCACTGGAGAAAATTTGCCTTCAAATCAAGATTTCCATTTATCTTGAAGAAAATAGAAACAATGCACCCACCTTCCCACTGTGTCTGAGCAAGACTGCCCCTGGGATAAGACACCTTTCCACGGTGTACATCACGCACCATGACATTCTCCTGGCAGCTGTTCTGCTTTATGCAACCTACCTGATTCCTATAAGTATTTGAGTTTTTTCCCTTCATTTTTATCTCTAATCTAAAGTCACAGTGCTATTACTTTTCACTATAAACTCTATGATGGGAGTGATGCAGCCAAAGGGTGGAGCAAGGGGCCTTTCCAGGTCACTGTGCTCCAAAGGTCTCCTATTGGGATATTATATCTAAGGCCTTTGCTCTGCTTGTGCCTTTCATGTAGGTGATCCTCCCAACCCTCCTCTTCTTGTCTAAATCTCACCTATTCACTCTGCTCAGCTCAAGACTCCTCCCTGAAGCTTTCTCCAGAGCTTCTAGTTCACTGATCTTCTTGCTGGGACTACACTTGGACTTTCAAAGGGAAGTCAGCATTGTCCTTAAAAACCATTACCCTTGTGTTGTGCATTTTTTGCAAGGTGGCCTGCCTGTGAATGTGCCTCTATCCTGCTGCTCCCCCTCTTACCTTGTCCTTCAAAACTACTCTTCTCTAGGGTGGTGCCTGTGGCTCAGTGAGTAGGGTGCTGGCCCCATATACTGAGGGTGGCGAATTCAAACCCAGCCCCGGCCAAACTGCAACAACAACAACAAAATAAAAAAATAAATAAAAACAAACACCCCCCCAAAAAAACCCCACTCTTCTCTCACATTACAAGAGGACAGTCACCCCTCACCTATCTAAAATCTTTCCACGCTGTCTCATTCCAGGATAGAAAAAACTCAGGGGTACTCAACAAGGAAAACTAAAATATTGGTATTGAGAAAGCAAATGTCTTGGTAACACATCCTTTGTGAGCAGGTTAATTTTAGTTCCTTGCTTTCAATAATATTAAAGGAGTGAGTCTAACTCTCTGTGAGTTGAGAGTCGGTAGATCATTAACATGATTTTTGAAGATGGATTACCAGGTGATTTTTGGCATGCATTTTAGAGCTTTTAGAAATGACTGACATTGCTATAACAGTACTCATTTCATTCCTACCTACTTATTCATGTAAATAACATTTATTCAGTAGATACATTGATCAAACTAAAACATTAAAATAGTACTGACAGTAAATCCTATCTCATTAAGCAATATGTAACAATCATTCAGAAATATATTAGAAAGTTGGGAAAACCTCATCTATCCCACTAAATATGCATCTCCAGTGTAATTTTATGAGGAATATTTACCTGTCGATTGTGTACTACCAACAGCTGCAATGACAAATTAATCTAGAGGAAATAAAATTATGTCAAGTGAATGGTACAAGTATGATTTTGAGGAGACAAAGAAATGATATAAAATTTCTTTTTTAATTAATTAATTAATTTTTTAATTGTTGAGGATTCATTGAGAGTACAGAGAACCAGGTTATCCTGATTACATTTGTTTGGCAAAGTCCCTATTATACTTGTGTCTTGCCTCCAAGACATGTGTCACACACCATGACCCTACCAGCCCTGTCCTCTTTCCCTGTCTTTGGTCCCCCATTCCCCTACCTCCCACCATGTACTAGGTCATAAATAGTCCTCATATCAGAATTGAGTACATTGGATTCTTGCTTCTTCATTCTTGTGATGCTTTACTAAGAAGAATGTGTTCCACCTCTATCCAGGTTAATACAAAAGATGTAAAGTCTCCATCTTTTTTAGTGACTGAGTAGTAGTCCATGGTATACATATACCACAACTTGTTAATCCATTCCTGGGTTGGTGGGCATTTAGGTTGTTTCCACAGTTTGGCAATTGTAAATTGAGCTGTGATAAACAGTCTAGTGCAAATGTCCTTATGATAAAAAGATTTTTTCCTTCTGGGTAGATGCCCAGTATTGGGATCACAGGATAAAATGGGAGGTCTAGTTTGAGCTCTTTGAGAAGTCTACATACTTCCTTCCAAAAAGGTTGTATTAGTTAGCAATCCCACCAGCCATGTAGAAGTGTTCCCTTCTCTTCACATCTATACAAGCATTTGCAGCTTTTAGATTTTGTGATGTGAGCCATTCTCACTGGGGTTAGGTGATATCTCAGGGTGGTTACATTTTACATTTCTCTGATAATAGGGTCAATGAGCATTTTTTCATGTTTCTTTGCCTTTCATTTGTTTTCTTTAGAGAAGGTCCTATTCATCTCTCTTGCCCAGTGATATAAGGGATTGTTGGCTTTTTAATGTTGATTAAGTTGAGTTCTCTGTAGATTCTAGTTATTAAGCTTTTGTCTAATTCATAATATGCAAATATCTTTTCCCACTCTGATGGTTGTCTATATGCTTTGGTTGTTGTCTCCTTAGCTGTACAGAAGCTATTTAATTTAAGTAAGCCCCATTTGTTTAATTTTGTTGTTGTTGCAATTGCCAAGGAAATTTTCTTCATAAAGTCTTTCCCCAGTCCAATAACTTCAAGTATTTTCCCCACAGTTTCTTTGAGGATTTTTATTGATTTGTCCCTTAGATTTAGATCTTTATCCATCTTGCATCAATTTTAGTGAGTGGAGAAAGATGCATGTCCAGTTTTAGTCTTTTATATCTGGTTATTCAGTTCTCCCTACATCATTTATTGAACAGGGATTCTTTCGCCTAGTGTATGTTCTTGTTTGGTTTATCGAAAATTAGGTGGCTGTAAGATGTTAGTATCATTTCATGGTTTTCTGTTTGCTTCCAGATGTCTATGTCCCTATTTTTGTGCCAATACCATGCTGTTTTGATCACTATGGCCTTGAAGTACAGCCTAAAGTCTGGTAGGCTGATGCCCTTGGCCTTGGTTTTATTACTAAGAATTGCATTGGCTATACAGGTTTTTTTCTGGTTCCATATAAAATGAAGAATTATGTTTTCCAAATCTTGAAAGTATGATGTTGGTATTTTAATGGGGATTGCATTGAATGTAAGGATTGCTTTGGGAAGTATAGATGTTTTCACAGTGTTGATTCTTCCCATCCATGAACATGGTAGGTTCTTCCATTTGTTAATATCTTCTGCTATTTATTTTCTTAGGGTTTTGTTATTTTCTTTATAGAGGTCCTTCACCTCTTTAGTTAGGTGTAATCCTAGGTATTTCATTTTCTTTGAAGCTACTGTGAAGGCAATTGTGTCATTGATTAGCTTCTCATCTTGGTGATTGCTGGCATATACAAAGGCTTCTGATTTGTGGACATTGTATTTATATACTGAGACATTTCTGTATTTTTGGATCACTTCCAAGAGTCTTGTGGTTGAGTCTTTGGGGTTCTCTAAGTATGAGATTGTACCATCAGCAAAGAGGGAGAGTTTGACCTCCTCTGCCCCCATTTGGATGCCCTTTATTTCCTTCTCTTGCCTGATTGTATTAGCTAGAACTTTTAGCACTATGTTAAATAGTAGTGAAAATAGAGGATACCCTTGTCTGGTTCCAGTTCTAAGTGGAAAAGCTTTCAGTTTTACTTCATTCAGTATAATATTAGCATGAGTTTGTTGTAGACATCTTCAATCAGTTTAAGAAATGTGCCACCTATGCTTATTTTCTTCAGCATTCTAATTAGATAAGGATGCTAAATTTTATTGAATGCTTTTCTGCATCTACTGAGAAGAGCATATGGTCTTTTTTTTGCTTCTATTGATATGGTGAATTATATTTATGGACTTGTGTATGTTAAACCAGCCTTGCATCCCTGGGATGAAACCTACTTCATCATGATGAATGATTTTTTTTAATGTGTAGCTGTAATCTGTTGACTAGGATTTTATTGAGAATTTTTGTGTCTATGTTCATGAGTGAAATTGGTCTGAAATTCTCCTGGTTTTGGTATCAGGGTGATGTTTGCTTCATAGAATGTGTTGGGAAAGATTCCTTCCTTCTTCATTCTTTGGAATAATTTCTGCAGTGTGGATATAAGCTTTTCTTTGAAGGTTTGATAGAATTCTGGTGTGAATCCATCTGAACTAGGGCTATTTTTTGTTGGGAGATTTTTTTGTTGTTTCTTCACTCTTGAAATTGGTCTATTCAAGAGATCTATTTCTTTTTGATTAAGTCTAGGGAGAGGCTGTTATTCCAGGTATTGCTCGATTTCCTCTACATTGTCAAATTTCTGAGCATAGAGCTTCTTGTAGTACTCAGAGAGGATCTCTTGCATCTCTATGGCATTTGTTGTTATTTCCCCTTTATCATTTCTGATTGGGGTTATTAGAAATTTTACTTTTCTGTTCTAGTTAATCTGGTCAAAGGTTTACCTATTTTATTTATTTTTTGAAAAACCAACTTTTGTTTCATTAATTTTCTAAATGATTCTTTTATTTTCAATTTCTTTAATCTCTGATTTAATTTTGGTTATTTCTTGTCTTCTGCTGGGTTTTGGATTAGATAGTTCTTTTTCCAATTCCATAAGATGATTCGTGAGTTTGTTGATGTGCTCTCTTTCTGTTCTTTGAACTTAGGTCTCTAATGAGATAAATTTCTCTCTTAAGACTGCTTTTGCTGTGTCCCACAGGTTTTTGTAACTTGTGTCTTCATTGTGTCGTGTTTGAGGAATTTAAAGATTTCCTCTTTTATCTCTTCTTGAACCCAACTCTCATTCAGCATAAGGTTGTTTAATTTCGAAGTCTTTGTTTGGGAATGAATGTTTTTGCTGGAGTTGAGTTCCACCTTTATTGCCTAGTGGTCTGAGAAGATACATGGTGTAATTTCTATTCTTTTAATTTTGTTGAGATTTGATTTGTATCCTAGCATGTTGTCAGTTTTGGAGTAGGTACCATGGGCTGACGAGAAACATGTATATTCTTTAGCTTTGGAATAATGTGTTTTGTATATGTCTATTCATCCCATTTGTTCTAGGGTCACATTTAAGTTCTTTGTATCTTTGTTTAGTTTCTTTTCTTTTATTTTTTTTTGAGACAGAGCCTCAAGTTGTCACCCTAGGTAGAGTGCTGTGGCATCACAGCTCACAGCAACCTCCAACTCCTGGGCTCAAGTGATTCTCCTGCCCCAGCCTCCTCAGCTGGGACTATAGGTGCCCACCATAATGCCCAGCTATTTTTTGGTTGCAGCCATCATTGTTGTTTGGTGAATAACTGGGCTGGATTCGAACCCACCAGCTCTGGTGTATGTGGCTGGCATCTTAGCTGCTTGAGTCACAGGTGCTGAGCCTATTTAGTTTCTGTTTAGAGGATCTGTCCAGTTCTTTCAGAGGGTTGTTGAAGTCCTTGACTATTAAGGTATTATGGAATATCATATTGCTCAGACCCATCAAAATCTGTTTCATAAATCTCGGAGCATTTAAATTGGGTGCATAAATACTTAAAATTGAAATGTCTTCTTTGTTGAATTGTGCCTTTGACTAGTATAAAGTGTCCATCTTTGTCTTTCTTAACTTTAGTTGCTTTAAATGCACTTGTATCTGAAAATAAGATTGCAACCCTTCCTTTCTTCTGATTTTAATTTTCTTGAAATACTGTTTTCTATCCTTTAACCCTGAGTCTTGATTTGTCTTTTAATGCTAGATAAACGTCTCCTGGAGACAGTGTATAGATGGCTTGTGCATTTGTATGCAATCAGCTGGCCTGTGCCTCTTCAGTGGTGAGTTCAGTCCATTGACATTTATTGAGAGAATTGATAAGTGTGGCAGAGTTCTATTCATCTTATTTTGTGAAAGTCTGTTGTGTAGCTTTATTCTTTGTGCCATTATGGAAGCTATGTTTTGACCTTATATTCTGGGTGTTTACTGCACTGGTGGTGGTGGTCAGTGCTGAGAATAGATCTAAGTATTTCCTGTAGAGCTGGTCTTATTATGGCAAATTACCTCCATGCTTGAATATCCACAAAAAATTTGGTTTCTTCATCATATTTGAAGCTTAGTTTAGCAAGATACAGAATTATGGGTTGAAAATTGTTTTATTTAAGAATGTTGAAGGTGGATGACCATGGTCTTCTGGTTTGGAGAGTGTCAGTTGAAAAGTCTGCTGTCATCCTACTGGCTCTGCCTCTGTAGGTCAGGTGGTGCTTACTCTTGGTTGCTTTCAGAATTTTTTTATTTCATCTTGACTTTGGACAGGTTTATTACAATGTGTATTGGAGAGGCTCTGGTTGAATTGAGATGACCCAGGGTTTAATATCCATCTGAAAAGAGTGTCAGGATCTTTAGTAAAACTTGGAAAGCTTTAATTTACGGTAGTCTCTGGTAAGGTTTCCATTCCCTACTATTTAGGAATCCCTATTGTTCGTATATTTGAACGCTTCATGGACTCTCTAAGCACCTGTTCTGCTTTCTCTCTCTTCTCTTCTGCCTCTTTAACTACCTGTGTTAACTTGCAAATGTTATCCTCTAACTCTGAAGTTATTCCTTCACTATGGTCTAACCTATTTTTGATATTTTTTTCTGCATCTTTATATTCCCTGATTGGCTCTTTTATTTTCTTAAGCGCCATCATATCCTTTCTATATTCTACATATCTCTCATTCATCTTTTGGTTCTGTCTTTCCATTTTCTCATCCATTCTTTTCATTGTCTTTATCATCCTAATTTTAAATTTCCTTTCTATTGAGTCCATTAATTCTTATAGGTGGAGTCATCTGCAGGGGCTGCCTTGTGGTCCCTTTGGGGAGTTCTTCTGTTTTGGTTTTTCATGTTGTCTGAATTTTTCTGTTGGTTCCTCCTCATGGGTTCTCTTCTTGTTCACTACCTTGCCCTCCTTTTTGCTTCTCACTGTCTACTTTGTTTTAAACAGAAGCCCTTGTTCTTGATGACAGTATGTTGCAATGTCACCAGGACACTAGGTGGCACTGTGGGTTTTTTTAGGAGACAGAAAGCATAGCCAGCAACCTCTATGGTCCTTAATTCCAAACTTAGTTGCCTTTGGTGATTGCCTGATAGTTTCCCCAGCATTCAGACCCTTTTAAAGCTCATAAGAATCCTTCAGGGGCAGGTCTCACAGTGCCACCCTGACTCCAGTTCCTATGAGGTATGGGAGTCCCTCAGCCTGTCCCATGAATGGAGTTTTAATCCTGGCAGGCAGAATTAAGATGGCTATGCTTTAGGCCCCTACTAAGACCCTCTCCTGACTGTCCCACAATGGCAGTCCCATGGCAACCAAGACCTTCTTAGGATGTCTGTCCCACCAGCTATCAAACCTATGGCACCTCCACTCTAACTGGCATTCAAATCTGGTTGCTGTATACTGTTCAAATCCCTCTACTCTTCCAAGCTTTCCACTCAATGCACAGCTTCTCCTAACAACTAAAATCTTTGGAAAGGCTTCCTCTCATCTGGAGCCTCTGTGGGCAGTCAGCTGATCCCAACCCATCACAATCACTTGCCTAATTCATCAGATTTCCACTGCTATGGATCATATGCTGTATCCAGTTCACCACTTTCTTTCTGTGCTCCCTGAGCTATGGTGCTTGGTAAGGTCCTTGTGCCAAGTAATGCTGGGTTCTCTTTTTTCCCCAGTCATTCAAGGAAAGCTCAGCTGAACTATCCTTCTGATCAGCCATCTTGCCCTGCCCCCCCCCCACCAAGTTCTGTCTGTTAAAAGAGAAACTTGTTTGTGGACTTTTAGAAATAGATTATGGAGGTATCTAATCACCATGATTTCTAGATTCCCTTGGATACTTTTAAAATGAAGGGTCAGCTTTATTTATTTATTTATTTATTTATTTACTTTTGAGACAGAGTGTCCTTCTATTGCCCTGGGTAGAGTGCCATGGCATTATAGCACACAGCAACTTCAAACTTCTGGGCTGAAGTGATCCTTTTACCTCAGACTCCTGAGTAGCTTGGACTACAGCAGAGCCACTACAAAGGCTAGTTTTTGTATTTTTAGTAGATACAGGGTCTTCTTCTTGCTCAGGCTGGTCTTGAACTCTTGAGCTCAGGTAATCTACCTGCCTCAGTCTCCCAGAGTGCTAGGATTATAGGCATGAGCCGTAGTGCTCAACCATGTCAGCTCTATTTTTAAAAGTGAATATTTACAATCTACTGAAAAACATATTCTCTATAATTTTTACACTTACAGTTACACATTTTAGAAGTCAAATTAAAAATGTACCACTGAATCTGTAATTTTTCTGTTGTTCTCCCCAAACAATAGATTTAAAGATCAAGGTTTTAGTGATTATAGTTTCTCCTCCTAATTTGATTTTTCCTCATACTGTTATGTACTCTTATGTCTTTCATTTATTCTATTTCATGACCTTATCTCTGGCCTCTGCAGTTATTACGAACTTTACAGTTCTATGAATTTCCAGTTAGCTGTTTTTTATCAAGCATCTGCTATTCATTTAGAACAGTACAGGATGTGAAATATGGCACATAATTTTTCCCATTTAAGAGTACTTATTTTATTGAAGGAAAAATGAAAAGGAAAAGCAAAACAATAAGATCTGCATTTAAAAGATACCTAGAGATCTTATGTTTGAAATTCATTTCTTCTATACTTCAAGTGACTAGAGCATGACCCCAAAGCTCTACATTCTATAGGTCACCTTGAAGAAAAAATAAATTACAAAGAATTCAAAAAGAACAGATTGAAAATATAGATGAAAACACATAGGGGAAAACAACAACAATAACAACCTTAAGAATTCATTACTCATACTTTTGAAATAATATTGATGAGCTATTCCTCTATTGTCACAATGAAGACAATATCAAAAGTGGAGAATTTCAGGCACAGTAGCTCATGCATGTAATCCCAGCATGCTAGGAGGCCACAGCAGGTGGATAGCTTGAGCTGATGATTTTGAGAACAGCTTGAGCAAAAGTGAAATGCCATTTCTACTAAAAATAGAAAAACTGAGGCAAGTGGATCGCTTGAGTCCAAGAGTTGGAGGTGGATGGGAGCTATGACTCCACGACACTCTACCTAGGGCAACAGCCTGACACTCTGCCTCAAAAAAAAAAAAAAAAGTGGAGAATTTTAAAGGAGGCAAGAAAGTAACATCTTTCCTCTGTAGATAGTGTGCTGGGGACTGCATGTTTGTGTCCCCCACAAAATGAATATGTTGAAACCTTAAACTCCAATGTGTTATTAGGAAGAGGTGCGGTGTTTGGAAGATGGTTTTGATATATTCATGAGAGAGGTGCACTCATGATAGGATTAGTATTTGAAAAAAGAAATAAATTAGAGCTCATTCTCTCTACCAGGGAGCCCTCAAGAGAGTCTAGATTGTCCAGTGTCTTGATCTTGGACTTTCTAGTCTGTTTCTGTTGTTTAAGCCACCCAGTCTATGGCATCTTGTTATGGTAGCCTGACCTCACTAAGGCAGACTATGAAAAGTCTTCTTACAGGTGAAGGAGAAGATGAATGCAGAAAATAAGTAAAAGGCAAGGCATTTGGGAGTGCATGGTGTAAGGATGTATATCACATTAGCATCACTTAGAGCAGTGAAAAGGAATTAGAATTAGGATCCCCATCAAAATAAATTCACTAGATTTAATTCACTCTGCTTGCCAATGCAGGAAAGTGTAAATAATTGTTTAAAGGTTTCTCTTGAAATTTTTAATATAAAATTAAATTTGAGATTAAAATAAAAGATTAAAAATTCTTATAATGGGACAGCTTGTTCCTATGTGATCTTCAGGCTCTGTTGAACATAATTCAGAGGTAAATAGTGTGATTTAAGATCAAGGTTCTCTCTCCCCATCTGGCTCAGGCCTGCCAGAGCAGTTAGCGCCACCTGGTCTTGCAAGATTACTGGAAAGCATGATAAGCAAGCACCTTGCTACTGTCTACACCGGCTGAATAAATAAAGTGGGTTATTTTTGACCCAATATCAGGCTATTTAGCCTGAGTCCACACAGAGTGACCCACATAGAAGTTGTGAGCTTAGAGGACAAGTTTGCTGGCAGTTTTTTTCATTTCTGGGATTGATAATGAATTCACCATCTTTTAGCGATTGCCTAAGGGCCATAAAGGTCAATTAACTCTGATTTTCAAAGCACAAGGATTTTCTAAAGAAAAAGCAAGTAACTAGGGGAGATGAGCAGTTCCGAAATGGAAAGAAAAGAAAGAAACTTTAAAAATTGTATATGATGCAAAAATGAAAAATGCAGGTGAAATTAGTAAAAATCACGATAAGCACTTGACATTTTGATGAATGGCCTTTATCAGTTTTTAGTTTTCTAAATCTGGGTAATAATACACTGCTTGTGTGTGTGCCTGCATTTGTGCATGGATGTTTGCGTGTGTGCACGTGCATGTGTGTATACGTGTAGGATTTATAGTGTAACCTTTTTGTTTGTTTAACAACATATCATCAACATTTTTTCATGCCATTAAATATTCTTCTATATTTTGATTTTGTGATGGTTGTATAATATTCCAATGTAACTATGTGTCAGGTCTTATTTAACCAGTCTCCTCTTATTGACCACTTGGTTGTTCCTTTTTTCATGTTGTTTTAGTTTTATTGCTATGCTAAACAACTGAATGGTAAAAAATTGTGCTAATGAATAAGTGGTCTTTCTAAGGAAGGCAACTGATTACAGATCTATGTAAATTCAAAGTCTAGTCATGTAGGAGGTCAAGATCTTTAATGGAGGGAAAGGGAAGATTAAAAATTCTAGATGCAGCCACTGAAATAAGGCAATAAATGAAGAAATTGAAAAGAAGAGATAAAGAAAACAGATTGGGGGTGGTGCCTATGGCTCAGTGAGGAGGGCACTGGCCCCATATACCAAGGGTGGTGGGTTCAAACCTGGCTCCAGTGCACTGTAACAAAAAAATAACTGGACCTTGTGGCGGATGCCTATAGTCCCAGCTACTCGGGAGGCTGATGCAAGAGAATCGCCTAAGCCCAGGAGTTGGAGGTTGCTGTGAGCTGTGACGCCACAGCACTCTACTGATGACGATAAAGAGACTCTGTCTCTACAAAATAAATAAATAAATAAATAAAAATAAAAAAGATTAAGAAACCAGATGGTAGATTCCCGGAGTGGAGGTCTATTAAACCCTTCCTCCATGACACAGAAAGAACCCCAAGAAGCTCCCCACATCAGTGCCAAATCTGGCAAAATGTGCCTAAGTTGTAGCAGCTCAGGATCATTGCTGAGTATCGGGAGAAGAGTCAGGATGGGAAGCTGCACTGTGCTCCTGACGTTGGTGCAGGGGTGCTCCTGTGAGCTGGCATCAGAAGTAAATGCTATAATCTGCTTTTCCAGTGGTATCATCAAATTGGTTCACCAGACACACATGTATGCTACTCTGCCTGGTCAGTTTCTAACCTCAAAACACAGTACGGGGAGTGGGGAAAGGAAAAGAGAAGTATAGACAGTATCAGGCATTTGCAATAATATGTTTATATATAATATAGAAAAAACAGTTCCAAATCTATAGTAATAAGACAAATAATCCCACCATAGAAATGGATACATGATAAAAACAAATCATTTGTAGAAGAAAATACCTAAATGGCCACTAAAGATATTAAAAAATTACTCAACCTCATTATAATCAGGAAATGCATATTTAAAACACAGTGAGATACTATTTAATATTAATGATATTGGCAGAAATTGAATGATCTGTAAATACTAAGGGTTGGTGAGGATTTAAAAAGCAAGAACTTTTTATGTAGACAGGAAAATTTGTACAATCACTTAGGACAGTAGTTTAGCAATAGCTCATAAAAATGAAAATGAGAATGCCCTATGTGATGCATCAATTCCATTTCTGAGAATCTATGCTAGAGAAAAATCTCAGTATGTGTGCAAGGAAGTACATACATGAATGTGAAAATCATCTTTATTTATAATAGCAAACAATTAGAAACAAATTAATAGCGATGCTAACAAGAGCATGAGGAAATAAACTGAAATATATCCGAGTATTAGAATACTATACCACAGTGGCAATAAATAAACTGAAATTATATACATGGGCAATGATGATTCTTACATGCATATTATTGAATGAAAATAAATTCAGGATAATGCAATGTAAACAATGTTAATGATGAATAATGGTTAGTTGTTCAAGAATAATATTCACTGTTGTTTAGGGTAGGGAGATAAATGTCAAAAAGTATAAAAGCATGCACAGATATGTCAGACATCCCCTAAGGGAATGGAATGAGAAAAACATGGTGCCTCTTACGGACAGTCCTTGAAGAACTGAAGGTAGACCTTCCACTTGATCCCCATTCCTAGTTCTAGGCGTCTACCCTCCGCCCCAAAATTCATTTTGCCATAAGCACATTTGCACTCAAATGTTTATAGCAGCCCAATTCACAATCACAAAGATGTGTAAAAAATCCAAATGCCTTTCAACGCATGAATGGATACCAAACTGTGGCATATGTCTATCATGGAGTACCTCTCAGCCATAAAAAGATGGCAATTTTGTGTCTTTTGTAACCATTTGGATGGATTTGGGGGACATTCTCCTAAGTAAAGAATCACAGGATAGAAAAACAAGCATCACGTGTCCTCAATATTAAGTTGAAACTAGTAGGTTAACAACTATGTGTTCATTTGAGAGAAAAATTCAATTAAGTTTAAGAAGTGGGGTCGGGGAGGGGGTTCGGCCCGTTGCCACCCAAAGGGAACAGTGCATGGGCATATGGCACATCCCCTGGGTGAAGGAAACAACTACAACTTAGACTTGATCTTATAAATGCAGGCAATGTAACCTAATTGTGTGTACCCTTAAGCTAATCTGAAATTACCAAAACTAAAACAACAGTCCTCCAAGTGTGTTGGTACAGCTTCATTTTTTAAAGGTTGGAGATAGATACGCCTACATTTGTAATATTGTTCTCTGTGTAGTTTTGTATGTTGGAAATATTTCACAATATATTTTTCAAAAGTAAAAAGAAAGAGGAGTTCTCTAATGACCCTTAAGGAACGTAGTGAGCCCAGGGACATCCTTTCTGTCATTATGTGTAGGGAAGCGTCTTCCAATGATCCTAAGAAGCAAGCTCCATTCTGATGTCCTATGTTCTTGGACAGATGCAAAAGAAGGCCAGCCAATCTTGACATTCAAAATTTGACTCCTGTGCTTGGGAATATGATTTAAAAGAAATTACAAGTTACTGAAATATTTCTGGGAAATTCTGAAATACTTTTCCTAGGAAGGAAGGTAATTCTCTCTGTGTGTCATGAGTCACAAAATTCTTCCTGGAGCTATCAGGAAATGCAGGTCGAAGGCTTGCTCAAAGGGTATTGCTTAAAGAGTATTGCTAATTTTTACCTATTAAATGTGGTCCCTCCCCTTATTTCTTAAGTTCTCTGGATAATCTGATTGTATTTGTTTGTGGAGCATGAGTTTGCTTTATTTAGCCCCACCTGGCTTTTGCAAACCACTCAAATAAATGGTCTTAGAAAATAAGAGGTTTTGGCCAGGCAAGGTGCTTATATCTGTAATCCTAGTACTCTGGGAGGCTGAAGAGGGAATCAGGAGTTTGAGAACAGCCTAAACAAGAGAAGACCCCCATCTCTACTAAAAGTAGGAAAATTAGCCAGACATTGTGGTGGGCACCTGTAAGTCCCAGCTACTCAGGAGGCTGAGGTGGGAAGAGAGCTTGAGCCCAGGAATTTGAGGTTGCTGTGAGCTAAATTTGTGTTTTAAAGATGAAGTAAACTAATGTCTCATCTATCCAGTGCCCGCAAGAGATGCCCACAAGCTTCACCAGCCAGGTGAAGACACGGCTGGACCCACTGAAACTGCCTTTGTGAATATCCTCTGAGAATTGCAAAACTGATCCTTTTTAATTTTGTCCTTAAGGCATTAGTATAAATACATTTTTAGGTGCATTAAACCGTCTCTGGCGGATAGAAGGCAATCTATGACTGAGAGTCTTCTGCTATAGCACTGTTCCCCGGAGTGAGGCGTGCTGGTGGTTCATGAAGGGGTTTTCAGTAGATCGCTTTGATATGCTTACATTAATGACATTATTGGGACTTATCTGCGTGGTTACTTTTTTGTGCAGACTGTGTGTGAGGCATTTAGCCTGGCACAGAGTGGGCGCTCAGTAGGTAGAGGCTACTGTTATTTCTACTCTTTTCTTTACCTATACTGCTTCTCATGGCTGGGTCATGCATCGAGAACACTAGAGTTTTGCAGTGCGGACTGGGGAATCTATTCCACCAGGCTGTGAAAGACAGGACAAGAATCCAAGCAACAGTGCCTTGGATCCATCATCGCTCTCCCCAGTTTTCTGAGATTTATGAAGAAGAAAGATACCTTCTCATAAAACAGTGAATGTGGCAAATTAAATTAGCATGGGTGGCAAGACAGGGGACCCAAGATGGAGACGTGGCTTCCATGTGATAACTCAGGCAAGCTGGTCAGATTCTCCCTCCTTCACTCTCCTAGGAGAGTCTATGAAGGATCTAGAGTCCATTTCTGGGTCCTCGCAGCATCCCTGAATTCTGCAATAGCCACACCCCTCTCTGTGGTGTGTCCCTGTAACTGCATCACGTTAATATGGTCATCAGTTCCCTTCACACTGTCAACAAATCACAACTTCCTGATTACCGGGTAGCACATATTTTCAACACAGAACGATGTTGTTCCTTTAATTTCCTGAACTCAACCAAAGAATGACTCAGAAAAAAAATTCCCCTTTGGTCATCGTTAGGCTATGCTTCCAGGGTTTCCCCGACATCAGAGAACAATGCAGTTGAGGCTCCCATACAGTGACCATCACCTACATCATTCTCTATAAAAACCAGGCAAGGCCCCATAAAATGGGCTGGCCGGTGTCGCGAAGGCTGTCAGACCAGCTTCTCAGCTGAGCTGTGAGTCTACATGGTGCCTGGGAGGCAGAGGAAGGGCACTTGATTCACATAACTAATCCATCAAACCTTATTTCTAATTATTTTTCTCTGGCACTATATTTTGAGATCCAGAAACTACTGATATCTGTATTTTTTTTTAAGAAAAGGGACAACTTGCATTTATATAAAAGAGAATAGGATGATGTCTCTCACAACTATCATGTTTACATTTCAAAATTTTCTTTCTGAGACACAAAAAATATATTTGGGAATCTAAGGCCAAGATTCTTTATCATATTATACGGAGATCTTCTAAGATGACTCAGCTTCCTTCGGTCTTTCTTAGTGAGGTATCCCCAGTCCTTTTTGAGGGAGAATCTATTTTTCTTAAGCTGTCTGTGGATCAGGGTGACAGCCAGGTAGGAAACAGGAAAAGGGAGGGGTAGGGTCAGATTAGTGACTTCTGGCTACTGGACATGCCCAGCTGCTGTATCATGCTGGCCCAGGGAGGGGTCTAACTCTTAATACCTTAAGCTCTTTCTTCAACTGCATCCCAGTTGCCTAAGAAGGACCAATATTTTGTGTTTGACCAGTCTCTTCTCTCAAGACTGTGTGGTTTTATTTTATCTCTAATTTGTGCACTGGAAGACACCCTCTCGGATACATTAACTGAAAAGATGCTTCTTATAACTGAGACACTCCCTGAGTCAGCAGTTAGGTTTTCATGGTCAGGCCTCAGCTGCTTCTCCAGAACTCGCCAACACATTCTTCTTCTGCTTGCTTTGCAGCAACGTTTGTCTGGTCCCCAGACCAAGAGTGCAGCCTGCGTGGGGGACTCAGCTCTGTGAGTGAGGTCACATGCCAATCCAGAACCCCTAACATTGCAGAGCTGGAAGGCTCCCATTCAGAATGGCTCTGGGGCACCTCCACATTCTCTGCAGAGTGCTAGATAGAAGGCAAGGAAGGGTGTTGTGTCTGCTCTTGGCTGAACTTGAGGCAGCAGAGAAAGTCATTACATGGTCTCTATCATGAGAAGCTCAAGTCTGGCATCACATGTACCTGGGAGAGAAAAAAATAATCTGCAGAACAGGGTGTCCATATCTTTTTCCCTTACAACACCTGTGGATTTGTCACCATAATGGACATTTAGAATGGCAGAGGGCAGCCTGTGTGTGTGTGTGACAAACATTGACTTGTAAATTTCTATTTCCCCCTGCTTTTGCTGCCTGACTACTTGCTTGTTAAACACTTATGATGGAAGTGAGATGATAAAAATGTATATCTAATCTCCAAAGTGATGACTTTTTGGTGTGCTACTGAGTTGACTGGTGGCTCACAGCCCCTAGGTAGCTTCAGGAGGGAGCAACTAAGAAGTGATTAGCAGGCTGGCAGTACCAATCTCAGTCTCCAACCTCTGAGGAGGAGAGAGGGGCTGAGGTTGAACTGATAGTCGGATGGCCAATGATTTAATCAGTCCTGCCAATGTAATGAAGCCTCCATGGAAACGCAAAACGACTGGGTTCAGGAAGCTTCTACAGCTGAGCACTTGGAGTTCCTGGAGGGCATGGACGTGCCTCCAGATCTTACCCTGTGCATGCATCTCTCCATTGTATCCTTTGTAATAACCTTTGCAATAAACCAGTAAATGTAGGTAAGTGCTTCCCCGTTCTGTGAGCTGCTCTAGCAAATTAATCAAACCCAAGGAAGGGCCTGGGAACCCTGATTGCTAGCCAGTCTGCCAGAACAACCCGTCCTTCCTATTGGCCTGTGAAGTGAGGGGCAGTCTTTACCCTCTTGTGGGACTGAGCCCTCCCTGTGGGTTCTGCACTAACTTTGGGTACACCCTGTAAGAATCAGAATGAATCAGAGGACAGAAAGCTGGCGTCCACTGCAAAGCTGATTGATTTCTTGGTGTGTAGGCAAAAACTCCATACGTGTTTTGTTACGGAAGCCTTCCATGTTGATTGTTGTGATGTGAGAGCAGAGGAAAATGGTTTTGCTTTTCCCAGAGTTTGCGTTTGCAATTCTTTTTTCCACTTAGAGTAAGGAAAACAGGTTCCGAACTGCTAAACGTAGAACTACCATATGATTTAGCAATTCTGCTTCTGGTATATACACACGAAACAACTGAGAGCAGGGCTTTAAACAAATGTTTGTACCCACCTTTCAGCCAAAAAGTAGAAACAACCCAAATGCCTATCAATGAATGGATAAAAAAAATTGACACAGGATGGTGACTGTGGCTCAATGTAGAAGGGCGCCAGCCCCATATGTGGAGGTGGTGGGTTCAAATCTGCCCCCAGCCAAAAATTTCAAAAAAAAAAAATTGACACATATACTATATGCAACAGAATATTACATGAGCCTTAAAATGGACAAAAGATTGCTACGTGCTGCATTGTGGATGAACCTGGAAAGTGCAAGAGAAGGAAGCCAGATGAGAAGGGCAACATAATATCTGACTCCATTGATATGAGACTTGCAGAATGGGCAAACCCAGAGCCAGACAGCAGAGGAGTGGCCGCCAGGGACTGGGCGGAGAGGGAGCTGGGGCCCGACCCTCAATGAATGCAGGGTTTCCTTTTGGGGGTGAGGAAATGTTTTGGAAATAGGGAGCAGTGGTGGTTATACAACACCATGATTGTGCTACATGCCACTGAATTGACGCTTTAAAATTATTAATTTTATTTTATGTGAATTTGATCTTAAAAAAATCTCCAATAGTATTTCAAGAACACAAAAGCAGAAATTTAAAGAGCAGGTCACATAAATATATGTATTGAATACTACACACACACACACAATCAATACAGTTACACACATGCAAGCACATACAGTTGTGCTATGTATATAGAGAAGCCCCAATAAGGGGACTGTGAATACATACCAGCCGGATTTGTGGCACAATTATTTCTCTTCCATCTTCTTTCTAAGTGTGCTTTTCTACCTTGTCATATAACGCTCTCTCCTCTACATGACTTGAGTTCTAGCAGTCTCCAAAGCCTTTTTGTTACGGCAGACAAGATAGTGATAACTAAACAATGAACTAAAAGCTCTCTTTACACACTAATAACAAACCAGTGAAATTACTTTCTTGACCTGAAATAAAAATATGATCATAAAATAAGCTCAAAACTTCATTGTTCCTCTGACTTAAAGTTAACTTTTCCAAGTGTGAAAATTTCTCCACATTAGTTGCCTTTTTCTGTACAAGAGGGCTTTGTTTAGTTGTCTTTTCTGATGTGTCAGTTTCATGATGAAGCGTCCAGGTTCACCTCTAATCCTACTGCCCATTGCGATGTTATGAAATAGTTTACGGCCCTCATTAGCTTTGATTGTCATAATTAAATGAGGCTGTGAATTAGAGCCAGGGCCAGGCCTCTTGGGTCTTCCTGATTCAGTTTCAGACAATCAAGAGATGCTTGGTCTCATTAAACCAGAGTCCAGAATAGTGTAATTTAAATATTTATTTTCTGAATGTAAGAGTATTTCTATAAAGAAAAAAAAGTCCAGGAATCAATAAAAGGCAATGGAGAAAGAGCCTTGCGATTAGCACAGTGACTGCAGTAGAAGAAGCTTCAGTGGAGAGACGGTGCTTCCTCTGGCTGTCGGCTTAACTTAGTGAGGGAGAAAATGACAAGGATCTAAGCACGTGTGATGTCTTTAATCCACACAAAAGCCTTGTGAAGAGTGTAGCAGCATGTCTACTGCAGAGCCGAGTGAACTAATGCTTGCATCCTGGCAATCTCTGCGGCATAAACCAGAGGTCCCCGCTATAAGAACTAAAGCTCTGGCTGCCCTAGAGTCCTGGATTCTTCTGGATGATGGGGTGTCTGCTGGACAGTGAGCTGCCGCTACCAGAGCTTCACACTGTGTCTATGTCTCTGAGGGTGTCTCTTTGGAGTCCCAGCAGCTGATGCCTGGTTCCAAGCTGCAAAAGGGAGTGAGGAGGAAATGGAAAGACTGAGCCCTCCAGAGGATATTTTGTCACTAAGGAGGAGTAAGAAGAGGCAGCCGCACGGCAGGACAGAGGTCAGAGGGCCAGGGACACAGGGGCATGTGCACCGTGTTAGCCTCATACTTGTGTCACCAAGCATCTCCTAGGTGATGCTAAAGAATGACTGGAAAGTAGCAAATGCCTTTGTTACACAAACAGTTCTTCTTTAGCAGAGGGTAAGCGCTTTCCCAGAGAAATTCATCATAACAAGATTGGGACCTCGCTTCAAGTGGACGGGGTGCTGAATCCAGCACCTGGTGCTGCCATCATTACGATCTAGGTTTTGCCACTGTCTGGTATGGTCTAGGAAACACGATGACAGATTAGCTATACCATTAACTGTGCATTGTTCTCCACCGCCATAAGCAGAGGCCACCTGAGTTGAGTTGTGATAAATACACCCTTAAAGAAATAGGCAAATAAATCAATCCTGCAAAACACAATTCAGAAAGCGACCAGTGAACATTTGAAACTTTAGTATACAATAAAGGCGACCCTTCAAACCAGAGTGTAATGAAAGGCTACTCAATAAATCGTGTTGAAATAATTTCTTATCCCTTTGGGGAAAAAGTCAACATTATGTCATTGGCGTGTGACCTATGAAAACAGAACTCCAGACAAATGCCTAAACAATTAAAACATCATAAAAACATTGGAACAAAAGGAAGAGCATTCAAAATTTGAATAAACTGAAAGGAATGATGTAAGAAACATAAATGAAATGCTAAAGTCATACAGAAAAAGATGCAAAACAAAACCATGTCAGGGACATAGATCAAGCTCTCAAAATTGTCCCATTGAAGTCCTTTCCTTGGTTTGAGGTGGACAAAACATATCCCTTCTCCTTGGCCCCAGGGAGGTGGAGGGCAGGCAGCTTCATCACAACCTCTTTCTCCAAGTAATGTCCTTCTCAAAGTCCTCTCAGGCCCTTGATGTGGTTTAGGAATTAAGAGCAAAGTGTTTATTATCTTGGACCTTAGCCAGAGCTGAGATAAAATAGCTCGTGTTTGCTATCCTGGGGTGTGTTTGTGCACACAAGCATGCACGCACGTGTGCCTGCCTCTTTTGACAAACTTCAAGTTCATGTCAGTGTTAACTCCCAGGGAGAAGAAGTGAGTGGTGTTGTGACTGGCCAAGAGAGACTTTATCTGTGTTGTCTGAATTTTTATAGCAACGATACATTCATGTATTACTTGTGTAATTAAAAATAAATGACACTAAATATGCTCTAGCCTGTGCTGGTTGGGTTTCCGCAACTTAATTTCCATCTGCCGAAGAAATAAATCTGAAACCTTTCATTTGGGTTAATGACCCAATTTATGTGTTGCTCTGCTGGAAAAAAACCAAGTTGAGAGGTTCTTTTTAGGAATCTATGCTTCGGATTGCTCTTACGGTCACAGGGTTTCCTTCTAATACTTGCTTTTTCTGTATCTACGCTCAGAGTATAATGTAAATTGCCCCGGTTCTTTGACTTCCTGGCCCTTGGCTGACTTAAAGGAGTAACCGGCAAGGCCAACAACTTCCCCTCCTGCCAACATGAGCAAATACATAGCTGCCTGGTCCATTTCCAGCTGGAATCAAAGTCCAGTAGGTAGGATGTTTAGTTGAATGGTGAAATTTAAATGGGCTTCTGTTTTCCCCAAATAAGCTGAATATCCACTTTCCTGATTTGCAGATGGCATCCTGGAGATGGGTTGACAAAAGGGCAGTCCGAATGAACAAGGTGACAAGTGTGAAACGTGCAGCGTGAGCTTGGCGGAAAGCACACCAGGCACAGCAGGAATTGCACCAGCCCTAGTCTTTTCTGGGCTCCGTTCCTCTCGGGAGTTTCCCGCAATAACAATACCTTAGCGATCCTGTTTGGTGTTTTATAAACATGTCAATGTACTTCCACACCTTTACTGGTCCACTTTACATCTATCAAATGCCCATAGTTGTTGGTGGCAGGGCTGGGAGTGAAAAGAGTCATTTCCTCTCGGAGTCTAGTTTGGGGAGCGACACTTTCACCAGCAGTTCAACTGAGAAGGTGCTATGAGAGGACGCACAGGCTGTTTGTGGCATCTGCAAAGTCAATGAGGCCTGGAGTGGCACTCGGGGCTTTCAGGAATGTTGGTCCTGAAGGCCGGAGCGAAGGCTGTGGCCACACGGAGGCTACTGGGCGCTCATCTCTGGAGGCTGCACCTGACCCAAAGGCAAGGACATTTGATGGTTTCTAAGCAAAGGAGAGACTTGGACAAAGTTGCACTGCAGGCTGAAGAATCCACTGGAAACGAGCCACACTACAAGCTGGGAGGCCAGGGAGGGAACCCTCTCAGCAGGCTGCTCTGAGACACGGGTACCAGGAGGGAGGTGGACAGAACAGAGAAGAGCAAAGGCAGTGCCTTGTGGCCGTGCCATGCTGGACGCAGGAGAGGCATGTACAAGGGCGTCTGGGTTGCTGGCTCTGGGGCCTGGAGGAAAACAGGCGCCATGCACAAGGCAGGGAGTCCAGAGGAGGGTTAGGGTTGGCACCGGTGGTGAGTGTGCGTGGATGAGGTGCACTTTCTAACCCAATTCTGGAGAACTGGGTCTGACAAGGATGAAATCTGTCTTTAGGCAAGAAAACTTAGACACTGAAGGGGAAGGAGGTACCCAAGGCCTCCACCTGACTCGCACCCAATGTGGGAAGAGAACACGTTGTTCCCATGCAGGGCCCTTGCACGGAACTGAGAGAGTCAAGTGCCTTCGGCTCTGGCCCCACCTGCTGTGCTCTGGAGGGCAGGACAGGTGCCGGTGCACGGTGGGAAGAATGCCTTCCCGTACTCAGCACAGACACATATTGATGAGGGTCTGCTGTGTGCTGGGCACTCCTTACGTACTGGGGTTCAGCCGCGGAAGTCCTGCTCTCAGGAGGCGCGGGGTGAGCTCGGGGAGTCAGAATTCAGACAGGAGGGAATGAAGAGAGGGAGGCAGGTGCTGTGGAGAGAGGTGACCAGGAGGCAGACAGCCGGTGTGGGAGGAGGCTGCACCTCCCCGGGGATGACGAGGAAGGGCGCTGGGCTCAGGAGATGGTCAGCAGAGATCAGGGTATGTTTGCCGAAGGGACGTGAGGCAGCCAGTCAGGTGGCTGCCCGGAGACAGCACTCCAGGGTAAGGAAAGTGCAGTTTCCTGCACAGCAGTGCTGCAGTGGGTGGGGGATGCTTGGCATATTCGGGGAGCAGGGGAAGGCCGGTGTGCTGGATGCAAGGGAGATCAGAGAAGTGGGCAGGTAGGTCCTAGAGAGCCTCAGGGGCCAGTTGAGTCACCTGGGGACCCCTGATGAGAGCCATTTGCAGAGCAAGGGCAGGATGTGGTTTGCCTTTATAAAGGATTGCTCTGTGGCTGTGGAAGGACGGATGCAGAGAACCAGTCTGGAGGCAGAACCCCGAGCAATGGTGAGAAGTGGTCAACTTCTGAACAACATGCTGGGACTGTAGATTGATTAAATACAGAATGGGAGACAAAGGCCAAGGATGGCTCCAAGGCGTTTTCCTAGACACCTGCCAGGACAAGGTTGGTATTTGTTCAGGGGGAGGAATAATGAAAGTAGCAGGTTTGGTAGCTGGAGGGAGAAATTTGTTTCTGGAAGTGTTAATTAGAGATGTCTAATTAGACAGCCAAGTAGAGCTGCCTGATAGGCCATTATATAAAAGTCTGCTGCTGAGTGCTGAGGTCTGGCTTAGTGACAGAACCCTGAGAGTCACTAGCATTTAAATGCTGTTAAAAAGCAGGAGCCCGGATGAGATCTCCAAGGGGGTGAGAGGGTGGAAGAGGGAGCCCTTCCGAAGCCCAGGTCGCTAACGTGGGAGATGAAAAGAAACCGGGAAAGGAGCCGAGAAGAGATGGCAGGCAAAGGAGGGGTAAGGAGAACATGCCTGGAAATCGTGTAAAGACGCGTCCTGCAAGAGAGATTGATGCTGTCAGTTGTCGGATTAACTCACACAGCAACTGAGGCCTGACCATGAGGCCTGAGAGGTGAGAAGCACGTGGAGGTCATAACGATGACCTCTGCTTTGATGGAGCCGGAGGCAGGAGAAGTGTCATCAGAAGAGAGGAATTGAGGACAGTATGTACAGACAACCGTTTTAAGGAGTTGTGTATACGCTTATAATCAGAGAAATATGAGGGGAGAATGAATTTAAATTTGTTTATTTTTTGAATGGGCAGTGTCGATTTTACCACAGGTTTTTGTGCTGATAGACTTTGTTTTGGAGAGATTGAGAGTGCAGGAGTGATCCCCCAGGCCATTCATTCACACATCCAACTAATTAGCAGGCAAGGAATAGGTGGTGGGCTTGTCTAAGAACTCCCAGGAATGGGGGACCCGAGGATGAGGAAGGGGCTGCTTCAAATGACTTAGAAGGGCACAAAATAAATGTATGAAGGGCAACGAAGTATCCCTGAGAGGATTAGAAAATTTCGGACTATGTTTTGTACATTATGTTGTAGTGAGTTCCAGATGTATTAAAATTTAAAGGCTAAAACTATGGAGGCACTAAAAGAAACTACAGAAGAAATTTTAAAAGCAATCTTGGGGATATGTAAGCCCTCTGGAGTATGATACAAGCAAGAACTGCAAAATAAAAATGTTGATAAATTCAACCTCCTAGAAATAGAAAAAAATGTCACATAGCTAAAAAAATAGGGAGAACATTTTAAAATATGGGGGAGTATAGGTAATTCATAAAACCCATAAGTGGCTGATTCTCAAAATATGTGAAGCTTTTATAAATCAATAAGATAAAGACAAACACCTCAAAGGGGAAAAATGAGGAAAGTTTATGGTTAGATGTGAACTGGTATGTTTATGACTTGTATGGGAGATGGCCTGACAATTGTCTTCCAAAAGTAAAAATGCATATTTCTTTGTCCCAGAATTTTCATGATAGATATTTTTGTCCTTCTAAATGTATGAAGTTATGTTTATTTGAGGATAGTTGTGGCAGGATTGTTTGTAATAGCAAAATATTGGAGGAAAACTCAAATGATCTCTCTATAGGAGATTGGTTTTATATCTATGAAACAGCTACACAAGAAGATAGTGTGTGTCATTAAAATGAGCAAAAGTGGCTCTTCAGAACTTAGAGAAGACACGTTATTATCTCTAGGATACTTTGTTAGATTAAAAAAAGATACAAAACAGTTGTATCCTATTCTACCATTTGTCACAGAAGCAACATTGGAATAAAAATAAACACACAGCTATGCTGGAAGGCCGTGAGATGTGAGGACAGTGGGGAAATCTCTGCAGCTATAGGTACGAGGGAAGATAGACCGCACAGCACGGCAAAGCTGAGGATACATAACCCCTGGGGGTGGGAGAGAAGCCTTCCGCACAGCATCCGACTGAGCCAGACTCAGATTTCCGACGGCCATTGGGGGGAGGTCTGACACTGGCGGCAATTGATTGGTTACGGAGGAGCTGCTCTGTTCTCCCATTTTCAGAGAGGCCAATGTCAATGTCTGCCTTAATAGTCAGCCAGGATTAGGACTCTCTGAACTTGGAGTGCTTGCAGGAATAGAAAGGAACTTTCTTAACTGGGTGAAGGTTATTAACTAGCGAGCTACAGCAAATATCACAAGTGCTGATGAGATAACAAACCTTCCCACTGGTAAGGAGTAAACCAGTATGTCAAAGTTCACTGCTGGTGCTGCTGCTTCATGTGGTACTGTGTTCTGGCCAATGTAATAAACCAAGCTTAAAAAAGATAATTAGATATTGGGCATAGATGAAATTGTCATTAATTAGAGACTGCTTATGACTGCTCAAAGAAGATTTTTGGTTTGGCTACATTAAGAATTTCCTTTATTGGGTGGTGCCTGTGGCTCAAAGGACTAGGGTGCTGGCCCCATATACCGGAGATGGCCGGTTCAAACCCAGCCCCAGCCAAAAACTGCAAATAAATAAATAAATAAATAAATAAACAATCTGTGTATGGTGTTGAAACAAATTAGAAAATAAATTAAATCATTAAAGCATCGATCTCTCTCTCTCTCTCGCATATGTATATACATACACATTTCCACAAAAAATAATATTGCTGGATTAAAGAGCTAAATACAAAATCCAAAGCTAAAACACTTTTAGGAGAAAATTTGGAAGAATACTTTTCTTCATCATTTATCTCAGACTACAAGGGAAAACTGGTAGATTACAAAAATACTGAAAACTTCAGGATTCTCAAAAATCTAAAGAATAAGGTAAGATGGCAGCAATGATCTGGGGACATAGTTAGGCCAACTGATTGGTTGCAACTGATTAATATAGATAATAGATATAGAACACTTATAAATCAATAAAATGACAGCTTAGTAGAAAAATGACCAAATGCCATGAATGGGGAATTCATAGAAAAAAGATAAATGTTACCCTGGGGTAATTTTACTTAGCTTCCTTGGTAATACAGAAAATGAAATTAATGCAATAAGACACTAATATTTTTAAGAAAAATAATTACAGATTAAATATATTCATCAGTGATCAAGGTATGAGAAATGACTCTTTTCTAAATTGTTGGTAGCAGTATAAAAAGTAGGAGACTTTTTAGGAGAAAATTTGAAATATTAACGTGTGGTCACAATGCATATGATATTTGTCCAAATAATTCTATTTCTAGAAATCTAACCCATGTGCTTTGCAAATTAATATATGCAAGATATTTATCATATTATTTGAATAACAATAAATGGAAACAACTTAAGTGTCCACTAATAGAGAATGACCAAATAAATTATATTTTATGTATATTGCAGGAAAGTCCAGGGCTCATGCTCTTAAACACTATGTGTGGATATATCTCTCATTCCACTGTATCACTTTTGCATAGTCACAGTAATTTGTCTTCAAAAGTAGTCAATCAACAAATAAATCCATTAATTCTCCATTTATTCATTCTTCCTTGCCTTATTTTTACAGTCACTGATTTGGACTAACCTGGAACTGTGTTTTAAGTGATATTAAGATTTTGTGGAAAAAATTCGAAAAGAGCTTCAGGTGCGTTCATGTTATAAGCTCTTAATGTCACTTTATTTATCATGTTGAGGCTGCTTCCATCCCATGGTACTAATTATAAAAATATTCCACTGAAACTGTCTGGCCTAGACAAGTGATGGGATGTAACAGGATTTGTATCCTATTTTGGATTCTTACTAGCAATATAATCTAGCACTAGTGGCCAAAACTCACTGGGCCTGAGGTTCTCCATCTGTAGAATGGGGTAATGATATCTGCTATGTTTTGGGAAGGATTAAATGGGAGATGAATATAGCACATAAATGAGGCTAAGTAAATGTCTTCTACTTGCAATGTTACCAGGAAGGAACTCATACTTCAGACAGAGAAGACAGGTAAAGAGGCAACTGCAGAATTCTACAGACCAATGTCATGAGAGGGGTAAGCGCAGATGGGGGTGACACTGGAAATGTTTTAGCACGCAGTTTCACTTGGGTACCAACAAACATGTGCACACACATCAGTGGCCAGCAGGCAGGAACTGACCTCTGGACGCCCCACAGTGACCCAGATGTCAACTGTTTAGCAGCTGTAAAGAGCACGTGTGTAAAAGGAGAAAGACCCTTCTCCTCCCCCACCTTTTAGCTTAAAAGTTACTTAATGATCTAACTAGTTGCAGATAATCATGTCCCCCAGTCCTCCTCTAGGGAGTTGTGAAGGTCATCACAATCCTGGGCTGAAGGTCAAGCAACATATGGAGAAAGTACAATTTAGGAATGTGGCAAACACTGTTAAAAGAGTCCTAGAGATAAGAGGGTTTAACAAAATATAGCTAAAAATGGTAACTTTGGGGAAGGGTATAAGAACTCTACAAAGGAAGGCAGGCTTTGAGAAAACTCTCTTGTCTTCTTGGGATTCTGAGTCTTGGTAATAAAGGACAACTTTAACCTACATAAGCATTTGGTGGCCAGTTACTGGTGCTCAGTTACAGATGCAGTGGGGAGTTTCTGGGGACAGAAGCCAGGGCAGCCAGCACTACAGGAAAGGATTCTGCACTCACTTGAGGAGAGTTAGGTTGGTGAGAATTTCCAGCAAGAGCAGATGCATTTAATATTTTGACCACTGGAATGGACCTAGTAGTTAATGTCAGCTCTTTGGGGACACAGAAAAGGGGCATTCACATTAGGGGGAGTCAGGGAATACTTTCTGGCATAGGAAATATACTAGAAAATAAAACATGTAGAAATGGGGAATGAATTAAAACTACACCACCATATTTTCCTTTTCCAAGTCTCATAAAAGGCACAAAAGAATACTAAAGAATCATCATGAGGTTTTTACCAACAGAAACAAATGATGAAAAAAATTAAGTTTGAACCTCAAAGTCCAAAACGTAATGGCCAAGGCAAGGGATGTGTGAGGGCTTGGGGAGTGCAGAGAGACCTCAGCAGGGCTGGCTCCTAATGGCCGCTCTCCAGGGCTCAGAAGCCATGGCACTGAGTTGTCAGAGGCCCGAAAATTCACGCTGTGTAATCACTCGCAAAGAGAGGACCTTTTTAGATTTCTTTGTCCGAGAGAGAGATGGGGAAATGGCTGCTGGAGGGACAGGTGTGAATCAGGGAGTGTGAACAATATAGCAGTGACTTTCTTCACCCAAAAGGATGCGGCAGCGACATAGAAATTGGTCATATCCCTCTAAGAGTGGGGCATCTCTCTACTCCCACTGCAACCAGATGAAACTAGAACAAACACTTGGAGGGAGGGAAGAATTCAGGCATGAAAGAAAGAAAGAAAGAAGGAAGGAAGGAAGGAAGGAAGGAAGGAAGGAAGGAAGGAAGGAAGGAAGGAAGGAAGGAAGGAAGGAAAGAAAGAAAGAAAGAAAGAAAGAAAGAAAGAAAGAAAGAAAGAAAGAAAGAAAG
>CAUYON010084651.1:0-54073 GCA_963573935.1 Arctocebus calabarensis
TTTATGAGAATGATCTTTAAACAGACATAGGTTTAATGCTTAGTTAATCTCTATTTTCACTTCCGAGGAAACAGAAGGAAGTAGACTTAAAACTAAACTATGGGCTCAGCGCCTGTGGCTCAAGCGGCTAAGGCACCAGCTACATACCCCTGAGTTGGCGGGTTCAAATCCAACCTGGACCTGCCAAACAACAATGACGGCTGCAACCAAAAAATGGCCGGGCGTTGTGGCGGGCGCCTGTACTACCAGCTACTTGGGAGGCCGAGGCAGGAGACTCGCTTGAGCCCAGGAGTTGGAGGTTGCTGTGAGCTGTGATGCCATTGCACTCTATCCAGGGTGACAGCTTGAGGCTCTGTCTCAACAAAACAAAACAAAACAAAACAAAACAAAACAAAACAATAACAACAACTAAACTATGAAATATTTGGGTTGCATATAAGAAAGAATATTCTGAGGTAGAGTGGTAAGAAATCAAGTGGAGGGCTAAAGCGATACTGTGGTAGGTCTTCAATGCAGCACAGATCCTTGTGAAATCCTTGTCCCCAAGCAAAAGGTGGGTACAGGCTTACCCTGGCATTCAGTATTTCTGTTACTTGTTGGGTCTTAGATCCTAGGTATGTCCACATAACTCAGGTAGAAATTGAAGAAAATAATTTGATAATTCATTAATATTTGTTGCATACTTGCAGCGCATAAGTATGTGTTCCGCGTAAGGTAAACCATGGTATGCGAGACAGACACAGCCCTTGCCCTCACAAAGCTTATATTAATACGAGGTGTCTCAAAATCACAAGACATTTGAAAAATATTCTCTACATGTTGGCCACCTCTTTGTAAATTTTGTAATGAATATTTTGTCAATAAAAGTACATTTAGCTACAATATCCCCTTTCCTCTGTGCTTATCGGGATGTACTGCAGTGGGACATTTTGGCACCATGCCTTTCCATATCATTTTGAGAAAAATGAAGAGAAAATTCTATTTTTAGAAAACTCTTAAGTTATTTAATAGCTAACTAAATAATAATTACCTAAATCTTCAAAATAGTTTTTAATTATAGCCAGAATAAACTAAGCTGTTCATGATGAGACAATGTTATCTTTCTAATAAAGTACCTCCTCTGCCATTTCAGAAGAAACTTTAGCATCGTATATTGTGGTATCAGACATCACCTAATTAGTATTTGGAAATCTTTTCAGTTCTGTCTTTGTAAATGTGAAATGCTGTTTTAAAGAGATGTGTCAAAAAGAAATAGTCCAAGTCAAAGTAAATTTGCCCCTGGCATATCTTTCTGAGATGAAGACTTATGCATAAAAGCATATCATTTCAAAAGGCTGCCCTCTATATAATACAATCAATATTATTTAATTAAAGGATGATACTATTGATTCTAATTAACCAAAATTGCTTACCTCGTTAGTCTGCAGTCCATATATGCTCCCAGAGACAGAATGATTTAGTGATTGCAATCCTATTCTCAGTGTATGGGGTAGAGAAACCTATTTAAAAAATGCTAACTCTGGCACTCTGGTTTTGAGTTGCCTTTGAGCTTGTGATGAATGAACATTTTTTTGTATAGGAACATAATCTTAAAATAATGTATTATGTAAGCATGCATCCTAAATGTGCAAACAGGGGTTTTGGAAAATTGGATTATTAAGTGCTAGAATCATTATTACTGACATATTGGTACCACCATCAATGGTGGTGGTAATATATTTTTGAATGGGTATTTTTCATTTCAAGTGATCTGTCAAAGCCCCTCTGTAGATTATGGCCTGGTATTTGTTAAGTTTGGGATCTTGGAAGTATATTGGTTCTAATTTGTCTGTTGCAGGGGTCATGTATAGGAATATAATTAGGTAATAAGGCACAGGGAGTTGTTTGCTTTTAATCAGTCAGATAAGGGCTGATGGTCATGATAAAGTGTTGCTAATAAAAGAAAATGCAGTATTTCTATTGATCATTTGAAGGTCATGTAGAAAAGGCCTTTGTGAAGTGGAATAAGGGCAGAAGAAGTATTAATGTGAGCAAAGCCTCTTTTTTCTACCAGGAATGGTACTTTGCACTAAAAATCTACAAAAAAAACCTCTCACAAAATCTAAGAGTATGAGGTGTAATTAGCTCAATTTCATGTATATGAAACGGATCTTCAGGATTGCAGCTTAAGTAGGTTGTCCAGAGTCGTAGGTATATTAAATTGTGATTTGAAACCATATCTCAGTGATTCCAGATAATACTTTTACTTTTAGGACATTGGCCTTGAAAATAAGCTTAATCTGGCCAAGATGGGGAAAAGCAGTTGGCACTAGCTATTCCCTTGTACATGAAAATACACTTAAGCTATTTTGACTAAAATAAGGAACTAGACAGGAATGCCCATTATTTCCAATAATAGCTAACATTCATTAAGGACTAATACGCTAAGCACTTTCAGAATGTTTTGTGCATTTTAATTCATTTATTTTTCGTAGAGATTTCCAATGTGACTGAACACAAGAAGAATATATAAAAATCAAAGAATATATAAAAATCCGACTTGTGGTCCACACAGACCAGAAAGGAAGCATGGAGGAAAAAAAAAATCTATCCATGGCAACTACATTTATTTAACAATAAAAGAAATGGGAAAGTTATAGGAAGAAAATTAAATAATTTTCTTAGAAAACAATAAAAAATTGCCATGTGTTATTGGGTGGGAATATTTAAATGTCTCTTCTGTAAAAATTAATACACAAATGCAGTTATCTGCCATTTAGAAAAAAGAAGATTTTCCTAGGGAGAAGTATTATCTTTGAAACGGACAAAATGATTTTAAATTTATATGGAAGAATAAATTCTGAAGAACAGCCAAGAAATGTATAAAAAGCAAGAGCAAGAAGTTAGGGGAAGCTTGCTTCCCCTAACATTGGAGATTTTTATACATAAACTCTAATCAAATACATAATATCCAGGCATGGGCATCAGCAGGAAGCAACAGCAAATCAGCAAAATATAAATAATGAAACATATAATAAGAACTCCAGAAATTATTTTAATGTATTTGAGTATTTAATATGTGACTGATATAATATTTCAACTCAATGGGAAAATGATGAGTTGTTTTGTTTGGAAACAACACACACACAGACACACAAGAGTATAACAGAAGAAAATCTAGAAGATCACATGCACCATTTCGTTCTGGAAGTAACTTTCTTGACTAAGCAAAACATCCAGAATCTGTAATAAAAATATTCATGTTTGATAGTATAAAATTAAACATTCTAAGGCAAAAGATATCATAAACAAAATCAATAGGCAATTGAAAGAATTCGGAAGGCACATCTGTAACGTGGATGGAACATAAAGCACAAATGTCTATAATACAGGTAACACTCTAACAAATTAATTAGATGAGAACTAACTCAAGAAAATTGCTCAAGATTTTATTGGACAATTCACAGGAAAGCAAAATTAAATGTCTCTCTCTTTATCTATCTATATGTGTGTGTGTATATAAATATATATTTATACATTTACGCACACAAATTGCTACACGTTGTAATGCAGAGACATGCGAATTAAAACACTAACGAAAAGGAAAATTTCAAATAATACTCTCTGATATACATGGACACTTCAAACTATGCAATTTTCTATTTTCTTTTCATTTTCTACCTTTAAAATTTATTTTCAAAGATGTTTTTATTAATATTATTTTTAATTAAAAAATCATAATTATAGATATTTATGGGTGCAATGTGATGTTTTGATATATGTGTACAATGTAGAATTATTAAATCAAACGAATTACCTTATTCTTCTCTTTGCTTACCTATTATTTCTTATGGGGAAACAGTTGAAATTTAGTCTTGATTATCTTTAAAATATACAGCGCATCATTATTGACTATTGTGGCCTTGCTGTGCGACAGATCTCAAAACCCATTCCTCCCACCTGAAACTTTGTACCTTTTGATTAACAACTACCTGCTCCTTTTCTGTCCTGTCCACCCCGACCCTGCTATGTCCACCATTCAACTCCCCACTTCTCTGAGTTCTATTTGTCTGTTTGTTTTTAGATCATGTACTATCTTGCTTTCTGTTTGATTTAGCATAACACTCCCTCGGTTCATCATGTTGTTGCATATAACAGGATTTACTTTTGTTAAGGTTGAGTATTACTCCATTTTCTATATTTGCCACATTTTCTTTACCATTCCTCCATCGGTAGACATGTGGGTGATCTCATATCTTGGCTTCTATTAGTGATGCTGCAATGAACATGTAAATACAGACAGCACTTTCACATTGATCTTAATTTTTTTAACATATACTCAAAAATGGGATTACTAGATCATATAGTAGTTCTCTTTTTAGTTCTTTAAGGAATCTTCATATCATTAACCATAGTGGTTGAACATTCCCACCAATGATGTGTAAATATTTCCTTTCTCCATGTTATCACCAAAACCTGTTATCTTTCATTTTTTTGACAAAAGCCATCCTAACAAATGTAAGGTGATATCTCAATAGGGCCTTAATTTGCATTTCCCTAAAGATTAGGGATACCGATTATTTTTTAACATTCTTCTTGGCCATTTCTATGTCTTTCTTTGAAAAATGTCTATTCAGATTCTTTCACTATTTTTAATTAGACTATTTGTTTTCTTGCTATGTAGTTGTTTGAGCTCTCTACATATTTTGGATATTATCCTCCTTTAGGATGTATGATTTGCAAATATTTTCTTTTATTCTATGGGGATGACTTTTTAGTTGGATGCCATTCCATTTGCCTATTTTTCTCTTTGTTGCCTTTGCTTTTGGAATCATATCTAAACGCCAATTGTGTAGACTAATACCAGGGAAGTTTTTCCCTACATGTTCTATTAACTTCCCAGATTAAAGTTTTGTATTTAAGTCTTTAATACATTTGAGTTGATTTTTACATGTGGCATAAGGATCCAATTTCCTTCTTCTGTATTTGGATAAATAGTTTCTCCAACACTGTTTATTGGAGACATTAGTCTTTGCCTGGTGTTCTTAGACCTTTGTCAAGAATCAATTGACCTTAAATGCATGTTTTGTTTCCTGGACTTTCTATTCATGGTCAATGTTTCTACTTTTATGCCAACATCATGCTGTTTTTATTATTATCACTTTATAACATGTTTTGAAATCAGAGAGTGTGACTCTGTCAGCTTTATTCTTTTTCCTCAAGATGTTTTTGTTACTTGGGGTCTTTTATGGTACCATAATAATTTAAAGATATTTTCATTTTTGAGAAAAATGACTTTGGAATTTTGAAAAGGATTGGATTAAATTAGTATATCTCTTTAGTAATAGATATTCATTTCACAATATTCATTATTTCAATTCATGAGCATAGGACATATTTCCATTTATTTTATTATTATTATTTATATTGTTGGGGTTTCATTGAGGGTACAAAGAACCAGGTTACATTGATTGCATTTGTTAGGTAAAGTCCTTCTTGTAATTGTGTCCTGCCCTCAAACATTTATTTTTGTTTTTTATTAATTTATTTGCTCATTGTTTTATAGCTTTAAGTATACAGGTTTTTAATCTGCTTGGTTAAATTTGCATTTAAATATTTTATTTTATTTCTGTTGCTATTATAAATGAAATTGTTTTCTTAATTTCCCTTTCAGGTAGTTTATTATTCATATGTATAATATACTACTGAATTTTATATATTTGTTTCTATCCTACAATTTTACTGTATTTGTTTATCAGTTCCAACAGTTTTTTGGTGGAATCATTAGGATTTTCTACATGTAAGATAATGTCATCAGTAAATAGAGGGAATTTTACTTCTTCCTTTCTTTTTTTTCTGTTAATCTTTGTAAGAGAGATAAAATTGGTTCACACACCACCTTTATAAAATTCAAGAATTCTGACTATGAGTATGTATTACTTATACCATTGAATATTTTCCTTTTATATCTTTTGTTGTTAATTATAATCATTCATTTCAGCTTAATTAACTCTTTAGTAATTTCTGTAATGTGGGTCTAGCTTTTGTTTGTCTGAGAAAGTTTTTACTTCTTCCCATTTCTGATGGACAGGTTTGCATGGTAAAGAATTCTTTGTAGTTCTTTTTCTGTCACACTTTCACCATCATCCCACTTGCCTGGCCAGCAGGATTTCTGCTGAGAAAGCCACACTGGGGCTCCCATAAATGAGGTAAGTTTCTCTTCTCTTGGGATTTTGGTATCCTTTCTTTGTCTTTAATTTTTGACAATTTTATTACAATGTGTTAGTAAACTCTTCTTTAAGTTTTTTTTGTGTGTGTGTGTGTTTCTTTGAGACAGGTCACACAAGCTGGAATGAGGTGATGTTATCACAGCTCACCACAACCTTGAATTCTCAGTACCAAGCAATACTCCCATCTGAGCACCAAGCCTCCCAACTGGTTGAGACCATAGGCATGTGTCCCCATGTCTAGCTCATTTTTAAGTTTTCTGAAGAGATGATGTCTCACCATGTTGCCCAGCTTGATCTTGAACTCTTGGTCTTAAGTGATCCTCTTCTGCTTCAGCTTCCTCAAATGCTAGATTTATAGGCAGGCATTATCACATCTGATCAGTCTGAGACCTTTGATCTTTCTGTACCTAGATCTTATTGTCTTTCCCCAGATTTGAAAAATTTTCTATGATTATTTTCTTATATATGAAACTTACTTTGCTTGATGGTATGCCAAAATCCCCATAAGCCTTTTTTAAATTAAATTTGTTTATTTAATATTGTTTTAGGTTCATTGAGGGTACAAAGAATTAGGTTACACTGATTGCTTTTGTTAGGTAAAGTCCCTAATAGTGTTCTTTAAGAACACTATTCTGAATTCTTTGTCAGTCACTTCATAGATCAACATTTCTTCTGGGTTCCTTATTTAAGCATTACTAGCTTCTTTTAGTGGTGTCATACTTTTATGATTTTTCACAATCCTTGTGTCTTTGTGATAGTACCTCCCATCTGAGGAGATAGCTGACTCTTTTGCCCTTTCTGAGTGTTCTTGGAGGTGTTTCATTATTATTTAATCTAATCAAGGATTCTCGATGAACTCGCTGATGGTGACTATGGACCGGCAAATCTTAATGTCTGGTTTTCTAATGGGCTTGGGTTGTTTCATAAGTTCCGATGTCAAATGCTGCTGCTGATTGTGCCCCCACGTTCTAGTGAGACTACTGTTTATTCTCTGCATTTAGGAAGAGCTGCTGGTTGGGTTTTATGATCACCACTATCAGGCAGGGTTTGGGTTGACTTCTCTGGTACTGTTTGAAATCTGTAGGGGATTGGGCAGGACTGCATATTGGGCTCTGAGACTGTGTGAGATCTCCGAGGTCAGTGCTCAGCCATATAGGATAGGCAAGGTCAAGGCCATGCTCCATGTGTATGCATGATTTCTAGGTTAAACTTGAGCAGAAAACCAAGTCTCAGTTGATTTACCACTCAGCCACGAGGCTGAATGGGGTCAAATGTTCCCTTCCTGAGTCAATGCTGATTTGCACTAACTTTCTGGCTTGGAATAGGATTAAAGAGAGTACCAAGGTTATGTAGTAAGCAAATTAGGAAACTGATCCTGGCAGATCTGAGAACTATGCTTTCTGCATCATGGTGCTACTGGTGCATCTCTCTGACACAGCTCCTCTGTTATCTGGAATGCAGAGGAACTACCAAGATCTGTGTGCATTGGTTGTAGTGAGCGTCCTTCCTATTTTGTTTTTTTTTTCTAATTTCCCAGGGTGGTCTAGCTCTGCCGGTATTCCAAGTACTTTCTGTAGAACATGCTGAAAAGGTCTCAGAATGGTAGGGAAGCTGAATGTTTGCCTCCCTTTTTTTTGAGACAGAGTCTAACTTGGTTACCCTTGGTAGAGTGTCCTAGAGTCTTAGCTCACAGCAACCTCAAACTCTTGGGTTCAGGTGATTCTCTTGCCTCAGCCTCCCAAGTAGCTGGGACAACAGTCACTCACCACAAAACCCAGCTCTTTAGTCTCCAATTTTTTTTGGAATTCTATATATGTGGTTCCTGCTGGCTTGGGGGATAGGTGATGTAGTCAAGGGAAACTGTATGAAGTTTCCTAAATTCTGAAATCGGGGTGGGGGGGTGATGATATCTCGGCCTCACTTTTGGGTTTTAGGATATTCTGGGTTATTCTCCCACGTGGATAAGTTGTTAACTGGGTTGTGATGGGGAGGAGTTGATCCAGAGAATCTAATTCTATCATATTGCTGACATTACTTGCAACTTTCTATTTTTAAAAGAAGATGGGAACTTTAGAGTCCTGAATTCTGATTCAATGCCTAAATAAAACCACAATATTAATTTGGTAAGTTTTGTTCCCTATATTAATGCTGATAAAACAATTAGTTGCTGACTGCAGCAACGGGAAGATCCATGGTAGACTAAATTTTTGTATTTTACTGTCTTGTACAGAGTTGATAGAAAGAAAAAAATATGGCCTTGCTGACACCTAGCCATAAAATAGGTTAGGAGTACAGACGCAGATATAGCTGCCAATTTAACGACTTCTATATAGAGCTGATAATAGGTTGTAATGGTTATTATGTGGAAAAAGTGGCAATATTGACAGAGAGCATAAAAAATGATAAAAATTCACATTGTACGGAAAAGTGAAAATTATTCTTAAATATATTCTCAATGCCAACTCGAGGTAATATTGAAACGAAGGCACTGCATTTCAACCTACCAATTCCTTATTCAGAGTACCAGAGAGCAGAGATTAGTGAGTCTTAGTGCCACATTGACCATAATTTGTCTGCAATTCAGATTCTTTGCAGGAAAAGAAAAGAAGTGAATAAAGTTATCAGATAAAATGAGAAGATACAGTTGCTTCCTTTGCATGGTTGTGAATGTATTTTTGTATACTTGAGCTGCTAAAAAGACAGGTAATTGAACAAACAATTTATTTCCCTGGTACTAGCATCCTCTTAATTTATCTCAAATTTTGAGTTATTTCTGATAAATACACAAAAGTTTAGAAAATTGGTATTATTTATGAAGATGCCACAGGCTTGATCCTTGACTGCTGCAGATAAATGAAGTTAACTACGAAGCATAGAATGTCGTTGGTCTGCAGGAGACATAATGAAGATGACTTTAGAAAAGTCTGCAGATTTATGAGCAGCCATTACAGGGAGTGTGGTTACCAGCTGTTCTACATGTCCGGAGAGACCAGAACAAGAAGTCCCTGCCTGCAAGGGTAATTAGACACAGGAATAAGTACTGGAGGAATGACCGGAATTTCCTCTTAGGGAGAGATTTCTGGAACAGAATAGTTATCTTTTTCTTTCTTTCTTTCTTTTTTTTTTTTTTTTGAGTTGCTTAGAAACAAGAGGATGATCTATATACCCTCTTTGATACACCTTCAAGTCTAATGATGCTGTGCTGAATTTATCTCTGTGAAGTATAGCTCCAGAGAGCCATGGCTTTAGTAATGTTTTCAGTGATATAAATGCTGATTTAAGTGAAGACATTATTACAAAAATAATGGTGAAAAATATTTACAAAAGCAGTTGGGACAGGTTGGAAAATACAAGTTGATGCTATGTTTAAACTGAAATGGAAATTTCAGGCTGTATAAATAGGAGAATTTTCTGTAGGAACTGTGAGACAATTCCCTATTCTTAGCAGCTGTCAGACACGTATTGTTATGATAGTCGAAGGTCTCACAACTTCAGGGAAGAGTGGGAAGCTTGGCGTAGCTCCAAAAGAATGTGGGAAGAAAGATAAAAGTTTTAGCAAAGAGCTTCTTTAAAAGTAAGAAAAATAGGGGCAAGGCAATTTGAAATGGGGAAATCATTTTATTTTCTTTATATTGCCATTGCCAGATGTCTTCCTTACTACTTACATTTTCTTTTTAAAGAAAATTGCATAGGGATGGCAACTTTAATATGGCAGCATTAAATCTAGGCAAGACTGATTAAAATCCTGCTGAACAAGAAATCCAAAATTTGGGGATATCTTTATACCATATATAAATCATTCATATCTTTATCAGAAGTAAATTATCTACAACTTATTGATCTTCTAAAAGTTTCCATCTAAAGTCATAGAAACTGAGCTCTGATAATGGTAAACAGCCAGTTAAAGTCATTTCTCTTCCCAGCACACTGTGACTCCCAGTGGAATTTTTGGACAATGTTCTGGTATATATGTGGAGAGCATGCTGTATTGTTTTTGCCTTATTTAAAGATTTTAAATTTTTTAAAATGAAATAGCTGTTCTTCCTTTCAGCTGTTTTCATTTCTGCTTTGACAAAAGAGATAATTCATATTCTAACAGTGGAAATAAGAGGAAAAAGCATTGAGCAGTTTTTTCGTTCAGGTGGCAGCCTTCCTCGTCTTTCTTCTTTGGCTATACTGCATCCCTTAAAAATCCAGGCAGATTTAATGGTGTGCAACTTAATTTCTGGCTCCTCTCTTCCTCTTACCTATGTATCATCTTTATATTCTCTATGGTAGCAGAATTTTGCCCCCCGCCCCCAATTTGAAGTCTACTTTCTTTAACTCAACCCTAAAAGGGTTTATTTCACATTTTTTCATCCATCTTCATTATTTTATTTTATATAGGAAGAAGAATTAAGTTTATATGGGGGGGATTAGGGATGGGACTAAAGGGTAATTGAGCCACAAAAATAATAAAGGGGGATATACGTAAATTCTATAAGCAAATAAGGGACTAACGTATACTGATGAATTGGATTTACTTTTCCTTAATTCTCTTTCTTTAATTAAAGGAATCAATATCCAGGCATTACTCTTCTTCACGTCTTCCCTTCCTTAAATATATATTTATTCCAAATTAATATTTATCTACATTGTCTTAAAATATTTTGTTTATGGGCAGGCTCTCACCTCATGTGACAATGTGAGGACATTCAGCTCACCATCTCAGATGCTGTTCTAAGTTTTTTTTCCTACTATAGTATACGAATCTAATATTTTTCTATTGTCCTTATTCTTTTCTTTTTTCCAGTTTTTTTGGCTGGGGATGGGTTTGAACCCACCATCTTTGGCATATGGGGCCAGTGCTATACTCCTTTGACCCACGGGCACCGCCCTGTGCTATTCTCTTTAAAAAGGTTAATAGAACAAGATTTCTTCTTCAGTGCTCTCCATTAGAGGTATTTATAATTCTGATGACGTATTTATTAATAATTAAAAATTTTTAATTATCACCAGAGATTACACTAATTAGTATAATATGCACATATCTACATATATTGACTTTATTTCTTTAATTTTTTGAGACAGAGTCTCACTCTATCACCTGGGCTAGAGTGCCATGGCTTCAGCCTAACTCACATCAACCTACTGGGCTCAAATGATCCTTTTGCTTCAGCCTCTTGAGTAGCTGGGACTATAGGCATGTGCCACCAAGCTCATTCAAATTTTCTATTTTTAGTAAAGAATGGGGTCTCAATTGCTCAGGCTGGTTATGAACTACTGACCTCATGTATCTACTGCTTTGGCCTCCAAGAATGCTAGGATTATAGACATGAGTCACCACACCCAGCCTAAACTGACCAACTTTAAATTACACTGAGGTGATGGAGTTTGACTTGGGCATAGAATCCTGAATCTTCTTCTACCATCACCTAACTACTAAATACTGTTTAAACATCTATGGAGATCAAGGGCAGATAAGACAGACTGTGTATGAGTTACATATTTTCCTCAAAATTTAGTGTCAGCTACATTGAACCAAATAGGAGACTCCCTTTTGCCTACAGTTCTTTTCTCTTGAGTCTACTCCTATTTCTAATTCCAATGGCAAATAAAGGCAAGTCCTATGGAATGAATGCAGAGAGAAAGAAAGAGAGAAGGAGGGGAGGCTAAGACAGAAAGAGAAATATGCCTAGGATCTATGAAAGTTGTTCCTAATCCCTCCATGTATATTTCTTTTTCTTCTTTGGTGGGGAGACAGAATGATTTTGTCACCCTCAGTAGAGTGCCGTAGCGTCATAGCTCACAGCAACGTCAAATTCTTGGATTTAAGAGATCCTCTTGCCTCAGATTCCCAAGTAGCTGAGGCTACTTTTTATTTTTTTAGAGATGAGGTCTCACTTTTGCTCAGGCTGGTCTCAAACTCCTGAACTCAGGCAATCCACCTGCCTCGGCCTCCCAAAGTGCTAGGGTTACCGGCATGAACCACCACCCTGGCACACTCCATGTATGTTCTAAGGCAGGCAGAATCTGCCCAATGCCCTTTCTGAAAGACAAGGAAATCAGCGAGTATCTCATTATGTGAGACTAAAAGGAGCAGATATCCTGATGTGGACTCAAGCCTTAGCATAGGGTGACAATGGAAATGCCCACCCTATGCAAGTCAAGTTTGTGAATGTGTCAGTTATATGAGCAGGAGGAGTTCTCAACACTGATTGGCTTTTTTAAAGGGAACAGCTGCCCTTGGAATCTGCAATTACTGTTACATAGAATGTAGAACCAATGTGGCCAAATCTTCTGATTGTGAAAAGATATTTAAAATTAAGATTTTTATGAAAAATCTCTTGATAGAGAATTAGTTGTAGCTTATTCAAGTAATCACTGGCCTAGTTCAATGACATATGTCTCTAGATGATATACAATCTGTGGGGGCCCGGTGTGTAATGCATAGCTTACCAAGTGACGATACTGGGACTTTACAAAATCTACTGGTTTTAACAATATCAATGATTTGTAGTTTAAATTCCTTCTAGTATATTCTGTTTGTGTAATTCTTTATATTCCATCTAATAAATCCAGTATAACTCCAAAATGACTTAAAGAAATTTACTAAGATTTTAGTTAGTAGGATAAGGAAAATCTGTACTCTTTTAAAAATATTATTTGAGTGTTCATTCTCAAAGAATTTTTTTAAACATTTGAATATTTTGTTATTTCTGTTGATTTTTAAATGCAGGATCATTTCTTTAAAGACCATCAAAATCCATCTGTGTTAGATCTAACGAGAGAAGAGTCAGTTGAGAAAGTTTATTCTGTTCCTTTTCTGTTGTTTCAGTATATTTTTATTATGAATTTTAACAGTTGAAATATAAAACATAAGGATTTCTTTTTTAAAAAGTGTGAGAACATGTGGTTAAAACATATGACAAAAATATATGGCTCTTGGATGTAGACATACACCAATCAGATAATCCAAAGAATGTATGCTATAAAAGAGCAGTTACCATCACATAGACTAGGTTGTATTTCTAAAATAAAGATCAGAACTATCTCACTGACAGAGGCATCGGCAAAGCAATACCAAGTGTGCAATTTGGAGAAAAAGATCTGAGAATATATCATAATTTACTTAGAAGAATGACCAGCTAACAGTTTACTCTCTTGTAACAAGAGTACTTTTATGGAAGAAATAAGCTGGTTTGCTTTTCTGATGAACCATGTTTAAGGAGTTACAGTCTTTCTTGAATAGCAGTGGCAGAGCACTCTTCAAATGTTATTGATTTGTGAGCCCAGGATCACCTATTGAGAAGGGCAAATGGCCAAGCTTCTCATAACTTCTTGGATTATGTTTTCACATATTAGCTTTGGTGATTAACCAAGAACTCAATGATTGAGCATAATAAGTAATTAAATGCTCAGTTTTTAGCCGAAATTAAAACCAGAGGGGGGAAAAACTAATTAAATAGAACTTCGATTTTTGCCAATTTGTTATCTGATCTGAAAAGAACTAAATAGCACAGGAAGTGAATGATAGTTACAGAATTCACAATGAAAATTCTCACTACTCATTTTACCCTCTAATTCATTCCTTTATATTTCTGTTCTCTTGATTCATTTGCCTTAAGTCATTAGGAATATTTTAAAGGGAGTATGGAAAGTTGGTGGGCACATTGTTTTACCTAATAGGATGCCTTGTTGAGTTGGCAAATATTTGAATTGCTTTCCTGGTATTGAGTAAAATTGAAGCTTACTTCTAATAATAATGATCAGTTAGTTCTAATGTCTGTTATATAGTATAACAAGAATCTGTGTGACTTAATGTTAAATTCTCAAGAGAATCAGAGAATGCAGATCCCTATGGAAAGCAGTTGATAAGGCCACCAACTGTATTGTGACGGGGCTCTCCTTAAGCTGCCATAGACCTCGTGTTCTGTGCATTTTTCTACTTTTCCATAGTTTTAAGTGTTTCTTTGATTAGACCTCTACCTAGCCTCCTCCTTTTTTGGGCCTGGTTAAATTTGTTCAAATTGTTAACTGCATTCATGATTTATCTTGTAAAAGGAAGAAAAGAGAGAATGTCTGAGAAATCCAGTTATAAAAAAAGAAAATAATTAGAATAGTTCAAAATACAAGAGACAAATAAAGTTAACCATGGAAAATACTTAACATTAAATAGCAGAGCTCAAATAAATAGGCAAATGATGAGCTTATGTGCAGTGGTCATAGTGGCAATATTAATACTGTATGAATATTCAAAATTCTACTTTCCTAAGCAAACCATAAACATACACATGGGTACAATAGTTGAGCTTACAGGAATAAAATGAGTATTTATTCTATTATCATGATTACAAAATGTGGAATCTAATTGGATGAGGACGTAGGACAGGAATGCTGGGAGTAATAAAGTAGTAGGAAAGCAGATGCCTGGAAATCAGTGTCTCAGGGTTTGTGCAATAGCGATGTGAGTAGCAGCTACAATGAGATGCAAGAAAAAGTCTTTGAGCTAAGGTGGACAGGGAAGTAAGGCACAGAGAAGAGAAAAATAGATATTAGATTTTGAGTTTCTAACAATTCAGGTTCCAGTTGTCTAGGAATATTTAAATACATTTTCAAAGTTAGTTTTGACTTCATAATTTTTCTTCTTAGGATGACCTTTTGATCTTACTTAGCTCTCAACCTTAATTTTCCATATCTGCCTCCAACTTAGAATTTCTGACGTAATAAGTTTTTGTTCTTGCTTTCTATAATAGTTTAGATTTGTGCTTTAATTTTGATTATTTGATTGTGATGTAAATTATTTAATGGGAAATTATCATCTACTTTTGAAAGTGGGTAGAGGATAAGAAATAGCAATAGCTGAACAAATATTTCTGAAAAATACTGAATAAATATATGTCTACAAAGAACTTTTCCCAATATATAGTAATACTGATGGTCACTGCATTTAGGTGGTAGGATTTCTGCATTAAGAAGAGAATTTTCCTGAGACATTACTGTATTTTCTGATGACTACCAGGATGCTTGTGGTTGAGTCTTTGGGGTCCTCTAAGTATAAGATCACATCATCAGAAAAGAGGGAGAGTTTGACCTCCTCTGCTCCCATTTGGAGGCTCTTATTTCCTTGTCTAACCTAATTGTATTGGCTAGCACTTCCAGCACTATGTTAAATAGTAATGGTGACAGAGGACAACCTTGTCTGTTTCCAGTTCTAAGTGGAAAAGCATTCAGTTTAGCTCCATTCAGTAAGATATTATCTGTGGGTTTGTCATAGGTAGCTTCAATCAGTTTAAGAAATGTACCACATATGCCTATACTTTTCAGCATTCTAATTAGAAAAGGATGCTGGATTATATTGAATGCTTTTTCTGCATCTATTGAGAGGATCATATGGTCTTTGTTTTTGCTTCTCTTGATACGATGAATAACGTTTCTGGACTTGTGTATGTTAAACCAGCCTTGCATCCCTGGGAAGAAACCTGCTTGATCATGATGTGTGACTTTTTTTAATGATAACCTGTAATCTATTGGCTAGGATTTTGTTGAGAATTTTTGCATCTATATTCATTAATGAAATAGGTCTGAAGTTCTCCTTTTTAGTTGGGTCATTTCCTGGTTTTGGTATGAGGGTGATGTTTGCTTCATAGAATGTGTTGGGGAAGAATCCTTCCTTCTCATTTTCTGGAATAATTTCTGCAGTGTGGGAATAAGCTATTCCTTGAAGATTTGATAGAATTCTGATGTGAAGCCATCCGGACCAGGGCGTTTTTTTGTTGGGAGAATTTTTATTGTTTCTTTGGTCTCAGTGCTTGACATTGGTCTGTTCAGGAGCTCCATTTCTTCCTGGCTAAGTCTAGGGAGAGGGTGTGATTCCAAATATTGATCCATTCCTTCACCTTGTCAAATTTCTGGGCATAGAGTTTCTGGTAGTATTCAGAGATAATCTCTTGTATCTCTGTGGCATCAGTTGTTATTTCCCCTTTGCCATTTCTGATTGAGGTTACTAGAGATTTTACTTTTCTATCTCTAGTTAGTCTGGCCAAAGGTTTATCTATTTTATTTATTTTTTCAAAAAGCAGCTCCTTGTTTCATTGATTTTGTGAATGATTCTTCTGTTTTCAATTTCATTGATCTCTGATTTAATTTTGTATATTCCTTTCCTTCTTCTTGGTTTAGGTTTTGATTGTTCTTCTTTTTCCAATTCCATAAGATGGCTTGTGAGTTTGTTGATGCGCTCAATCTCCACAAGTCAGTAGCCTTTGCATGCACCATTAACAGCCAAGATGAGAAGGTAATTAGGACACAACTCCCTTCACCATAGTTTCAAAGAAAATGAAATAACCTAGGAATGTGGTTAACAAAAGAGGTTAAGGACCTCTATAAAGAAAACTATGAAACCCTAGAAAGGAAATAGCAGAGGACGTTAACAAATGGAAGAACATTCTATGCTCATGGCTGGGAAGAATCAACATTGTTAAAATGTCTGTACTTCCCAAAGCAATCTACCAATTCAATGCCATCCCTATTAAAAAACCACCATTGTACTTTCAAGACTTGGAAAAAGGATTCTGCATTTTGTATGGAACCACAAAAAAACCCATATAGCTAGGAAAGTTCTTAGTAATAAAAATAAAGCTGAGGGCATCAGTGTACCAGATTTTAGGCTGTACTATAAGTCTATATTGGTCAAGAAGTATGATACTGGCACAAAAATAGAGACATAGACATTTGGAATTGAATAGAAAATCAGGAAATGAAACTAACAACTTAACTACCTCATCTTTGATAAACCAAATAAGAACATACACTGAATGAAAGACTCCCTATTCAATAAATGGTGCTATGAGAAATGGATATTCATATGTAAAAGACTGAAACTGGACCCACACCTTTCTCCACTCACAAAAATTGATTCAAGGTGAATAAAGGACTTAAATTTAAGGCATGAAATGATAAAAATCATCCTCAAAGAAAGCATAGGAAAACACTGGAAGATATCGGTCTGGGGAAAGACTTTATAAAGATGATTGCCAAGGCAATTGCAATAACAACCAAAATAAACAAACAGGACTTAATTAAACTGAAAAGCTTCTGTACAGCTAAAGAGACCACAACCAAATCAAATAGACAACCTACACACTGGGAAAGGATAATTGCATATTTTGAATCAGACAAAAGCTTAATAACTAGGATTTATAGAGAACTCAAATTAATCCACATGAAAAAAGTCAACAATCCCATATAGCAATTGGCAAGAGACATCACTAAAACCTTCTCTAAAGAAGACAGACGAATGCCCAACGAACATATGAAAAAACACTCATCATCCCTAATTATTAGAGAAATGCAAATCAAAACCACCCTGAGACACCATCTAACTCCAGTGAGAATGGCTCACATCACAAAATCTCAAAACTGCAGATGCTGGCATGGATGTGGAGACAAGGGAACACTTTTATACTGCTGATGGAACTGCAAACTAATACCACCTTTTTTGGAAAGAAGTATGGATAACTCTCAAAGAACTCAAGCTAGACCTCCCATTTGATCCTGCAATCCCATTACTGGGCATCTACCCAGAAGGAAAAAAAAAACAAAAAACAGAAAACTTTTATCATAAGAACACTTGTACTGGACTGTTCATTGCAGTTCAATTTACAATCACCAAAATGTGGAAACATGCCAAATGCCCCCCAACCCAGGAATGGATTAACAAGCTGTGGTATATGTACACTATGGAATACTATTCAGTCATTAAAAAAAATAGAGACTTCACAGCATTTCTGTTAACCTGGATGGAAGTGGAACATATTATTCTTAGTTAAGCATCATAAGAATGGAGAAGCATGAATCCTATGTATTTCATCTTTATTTAAACACAATTAAGGACAATTAATGACACAATGTGGGATGGGGAAAGAGAAGAGCAGAGAGAGAGGGAAGGAGGGTGGGGTAGGGGAAAGGAAGAGCAGAAAGAGGGAAAGAGGGAGTGAGTGGGGTCTCAGTGTATGACACATCTTGTACCCTCAAAGAATCCCCACAAAAGAAGAGAATTTTCATTATCAGAGTTCCAAGAAAAATCAATGACAGACTGAAAATTTGCCTTGCTGTGTGATTTTTATGCCAAATAACTATGTTTATTTACTTTCTCTTTGTCCAATAGCATTATTTCCAAAATGCCATCCTTAGAAAATTCACGAAACCACATTTATCCTTCATTTGAGTCCCTACCAGAATTGCCAACATGACAGATTTATATTGCCCACTAACATCGCTCCCCTCATGTATTTTGTTCTATCTGCCTTCATGTTCTAATGTATTTATTTTCCCTGCCTCCTGGAGTTATCTCCCCAGGTCCAGGGCATCCGACCCTGTCTCCTCTCTGGCTGGTTTTTGCCATGTCTCTGCTTTAAGGACAGATGGTTTTCTTACCTTTGTATTCCTTGACCTTTGTTGGGTCCTCTTAAGGGATCACCTTCAATGACATTATTTTGGATAAACTTTTTATTTATTTTTGTTTTTAGAAAATGTTACACCTAGTTCTCAACTATCTTATCTCCCTCTTTAACTGGTCAGATGATGACCGTTACGAATAGTGGTGCAAGATTCCTTAAGTATCCTCTGTAGCTTCTGCCAATTGCTCATTTTCTCAGTTATTTTCAGTTTAAACAGTTAGAAAAACTGCTTATTTAATATGGATTTGCCTTCTCCCATTTGAAAATATAATTTGCTTCAAAGTAGTTATAATTAGATTTCTTCACTGTTTTATCACTTTGCCATGAGTATTTCCTGGCACACAGTATGTGCCCAAGAAATATTTTTTACATAAATGAATAGGTGTTAGGGAAATGAGGGTGACTAAACTTGATCCTGCCTTAAATAATTTTATAATCTAGTGAGTGTAAATTTTACAAAATAGTGTAAATCTATTTACAGTGACAGATGATATCACTATAATTTGGCAATTGTAATGCTAGGTAATCAGAAAGAAAGTGTGCTGTGAGTGCAGAATTAGTATTGTTTGTGTTACATGATAGAACGTTCGAGGGGGGTTGCATCATTTATTCATTCAACAAATACAATGAGAAGATCTTTCTGTGTTTTAGGGACTCTTCTCGATGCCAACAGTATAATAGTGAAAAATACCAGCAAGTATTTGTTTATAAAGTGATTTTATTTTTCTCAAAAAAAGTAAATAACAAATAAATGAAATAGTGAATGAGCAAGTACAAAAATGATTTCAACATTCTCAATAAATAAGAATGAACATGTACTTCCCATGGCTGGAAAGTACAAGAACTTAGAACAAAAGTCTAGACTCATTAAAAATTCTCTCTTTTCTCCTATACCTCATTCTCAATTCATCAGTAAGTTGTGTTGGTGGCATCTGCCATATATATCCTGAATCTACATTTTCGTTTACAATCTCATAATGACCATCTTAACCAAAGATACTCTCTTTCTTCAGGCACTTTGTATTCATTATTACTTCTTCTTGGCTTTCCCCAGATCCCTGTATGGGTGGTATTAATTCAACCATCACTTTTTCAGAGATGCCTTCTCTGTCATCATACTGAGAAAACATGCTAACCTAACATCTGGTTCTGTAGTTTCGTAGTCCCACTCATGGCTTGCTTGGAATAACACAGTAAGTTGTGCAACATCTCACACCCACTTCTCTATCTCCAGTTACCACCCTGGACCAGCCGCCATCTTCTCTCACCTGTCAGGTTGCAAAAGATTTTCCACACAGGAGCCAAGGTAGATATTTAAAATATCCAGTCAGATCGCTTGACTCCAGATATAATCAGTATGTTGAATCCATACCAACAATAGAAGAGCTTTTTGAGAAAAAATGGAGAAAACCATTTAAAAATAAAAATGAGTGGGACTGTGAGGAGAGATGTTGTTGTGAACTGGTGTATGTCTGTGGTGGGGAGAGGTACATGGAGAGAGAGAGGCCATGCCTCTTTCCTGGAGCCGGGAGCAGTCCAACAAGGCCAGGGGAGGGCATGCTGAACTCTGCTTCTGCTTCTCTCTCCCCACCTCTGCCAGCCCACCTGCTTATCCTTATCACAAGTAATGTCTGCCTCCAAGCCTGCTGACTCAAGCCTCTCGTGCAGGTGTTCCCAACAGTAAACTCAGTGTATCTCAGAGCCCCATTCTTGTGAGAATATGAAAAAATTATGGGAAATAATTCTTCTCATAATTTCTTCTCTAATGCTGCATTTCCAAATTCTCAAGACTGGAGAAATATAATTTAAACAGCACCTACGCCTAACGATATTTCTTCCTAGAGAACGAGTAAAGGTTTGACCCGAGGAAATGTTTATTAGGTGGGGAGTGATTGATTGTGGCTTTCTGATCTCTAAGTCTCCACACCCCAAAGCTCATTGATGACCTCTCACTCCTATTACCTGAGCTCATTATAATTAACATAGATATTGGTTTAGATTTTTTAAGGTGACATTTTACATAGAAATACAATGGAATAGCCTCTCACCTACACAAGTTATTGAATGTCAGAAAATTAAAACTTAGAATATAAGGATGTAATAAAATATTTTAGGCATTAGGAATCTCAGCAGTTTTGCTGGACAGAGACCTACAGTGAAAATATTGTATAATGATTTTATTAAAAAAGTGGAAGAAATGATTTAGGACAAATGAAAACATATGAAGTTAAAATGATCATATACCTGAGTAAAATACAACCTTGTCTTAAAAGACATAAGAACCTATCATAGGAAAAAAAAAAGAGATTAATATTGGTACAGAATAAAAAATACACGTAACTTACTTATAAATCAACATATTACTTGAATATCAAGTATATAGGAACAAATTTAACAAAAGATGTTAACCATTATTGGGTTGATGGGCATTTAGGCTGCTTCCACAACTTGGCTATTGTAAATTGGGCTGCAGTAAAGATTCTGGCACGAAGATCTAAAATTAAGTTCTAAAATTAAGTAAATGAAGTGATGGTTAAGACTGGTTAATCAATTTGATTCAAGCATTGAACATTGTATATGAAAATCATCACATTGTACCCCATAAATGTATACAGTTATGATTAAATAAAAATTAAGCTTAAAAAGATGTTAAAATTTCTATAGAAAAACATGTAGACTGTTATTAAAAGATATTATAAGAGACCTAAATAGAGAACTACATATTTCAATTAAATATAAGGATTAATGTCAATAAAGATGTTTGCTTTTATCAAAATGGAATATTGTATATTGATCAGAAGAAATAATTTACGATGAGAAGAATGCCTTTGAACAATCTAATATAAAATTGAGATCCAAGTTTGTAAATATTTCAATCATGAAATAATTTTGATAAAGGTAAAAACAACAAATATAAAATTAAACATACATTCTAACAATACATAGAGATGACAAAAATAGTGTTGGGTAGTGAAAAACGCTCCATTCCTGATAGTGGTGCCTCAGTGTTTGGGACTCACAGCATGAGACGCAAACTGGTGGTGGAGTCCATGGTTAGGTAATGGTCATGAAATTTTTTTTTTGGTATGGTGGTTTTATGATTGCTTATAATATTATTAAACATAAGTAATTTTATATAAATTGACAAAATAACTAGATGTCAGGATTATGTTACAAACCAAAATTATGATCAATCCAGTTCAATCCCCTTGAGATCCAATCATTTAGAAAAGAAAGATCAGATCATGCTACTAATCTCCTTTAAATTTTTTAGACTTCCTATGATTTTTCAAGAAAAAAATATATGTTTAAGTAATCATAGTGATGGTGTGGGTGGTGTCGCCTTGCCCTCAGCTTACCTCTGAATTCACCTTCAGATGTGATGGACAATTCTCCTTACTGTGTCCTCTTTCTTTCTTTTCTTTTCCAGGGATTTTTTTTTTTTTTTTTAAACAGAGTCTTACTCTGCTTTGGCCTGAGTGAATTTAGCTCACAGCAATCTCTAACTCCTTGGCTCAAGCAATCCTCACAACTCATCTTCCTGACTAGCTGGGATTATAGATACCTGCCACAATTTGGCTAAGTTTTCCCATTTTTAGTAGAGACAGACTTTCACTCTTGCTCAGGCTGGTCTTGAACTCCTGATTCAAGCAATCCTCCTGCATCAGCCTCCAGAGTGCTGGGATTACAGGCTTGAGCCACTGCTCCCTATATTCGGGAATTTCTTTAAAATCTGGTGATCTCTTACTAGAGAGATTGGGAAAACAGGAATTAATACTCATAGAACAACCCTCAACCATCAGTACAATGGAGTTTAGGAGTAAATGTCTAGACTTCTTTCCTTTAGAGGAAAAATTCTGATGCTCATTCTACATGTTTTTTTAGGGGCTCGCCAAGATTGAGTTCTATGTGGCCTAGATGCTATTGGCTCAGTAAAACATCTTTTATTGATTTTTCTCTTTACCCTAGTTCCTCTCCTATCTCTCCTCTTTTCTCTTCTCTCCTCTCTCCCCTCCCCTTCCTTCCCCTTCCCTTCCCTCCCCTTCCCTCCCTATCCCTCCCCTCCCTCTTTCCTTTTCCTTCTCCTTTCCTCTCCTTACAATCCTGAAACAAACTACTGGCCTGTAAATCACTGTCTCAGGCTCTCCTTAGGGAGAACTCAAGCTAAGACAGAGAGAACCTTTGTGATTAATGCGGAGTAGGCTTATCATTGATAGCTTAGTCATAGGATGCCCCTCTGAGAAAGTTACATATGACGTATGACCAAAACAATGGAAGTATCAAGCCATATGATTAATGAGGAGGGAAAAAGCATTTCCAGTTGGAGAGTATAGCAAATGAAAAAGTCTTACAGATAGAGAGAGATCAAATGTTCAAGCTCAAGAGGCTGGTGTATCCGGAGCTGAGAAGTAGGTACGGATGAGAGTTCTTAGGGATGTATATGCCATGCTAGAGAGTTTGAATTTAGTTGCACATGTATTCTGAAGTAAGAAGAGAAGTGGCTTGGACCAGCGACGTGAACTCGAGTGACAGCAGGGAAGAACTTGGGAAGAAATATGAGCAGATAAGGACTCGAGATGTATTTTGAGGTAGAACTTATACCACTTTATTGATGAGTTTAGTAGCTATGAAAAGGGAAGAATCAAAGATGATATCTTGGTTTTAGTATCACGAGGTATGGGAGGATGCTATATACTGGCATGGGTAGACTAGGAAAGGAACAGACTGAGGTGGGTGAGTAGGCACCACAGTCATCTTCCTTTCATTTGTTCAGTGTCAGTTATATGTGTATATCCTAGAAGACATGTGAACGCATAAGTCTGGAGCTGAGTGAGTGAAATATTCAGTGGTGGAGATATGAGTCTTGGGGTTCTCATCATTTTGTATTAACCACACTTTTAGTTCCTATAAAGTAATACTATAAAACCTGTAATACTATAAAATGGCTACTAGGTCTTCTCAAACAATCCCCAGCTCACCCCAAATCATGTAAAGCCTAGATAGGCCTAAACCAAATGCTCAGTCACAGTGAACTGAATTTCATGGGCACCACTTTTGGATGTACCTAATCAGTCCAGAGCCCACTTACCCTGTGTTGCCTCCTCCTCACCCTGGAAAGCACCATAAAGGCATTGCCCACAGTTCTACTTTCTTTCTCTGCCTCTTCAAGTGGTCCGGCATTGTGTGCTGTTTCTCCCAAAAGATCTGTGAGTAACAAAACTGTATACTCTGGTTTCTTCTCTTGATTTCTGTCTGGTCTCATCATACCTTACCCAAGGTAATAAGTTTAGAACATACTTAAACTTGAATTGAGTTCTAGCTGAATTGCCCAATGTCCTAGCACAGATCTTTATTAAAGGGAGAGATGGAGCATATCATTTAATAAACACATAATGAATGGATATTATATGTTAGGAATGGTAGTTTTTAAAGACAAAACAATAACAAAGGAAAGATCCTTACCCTGGAAGAGCTCATATTGACAGCCTATTGACAGCCTCAACGCAGTCATCTAGAAAGACTATTGAACAGGTTTTCCTGCAAAATTTCAGATTTCATGAGAGCCCGACATGGCCCTTGGATATCCATGTAAACTCACAGTTGTCACAAATATACTGCTACTCTCCACCTAGTTGGATTTATTCTAGGTTTTGATTTATCTGCCTAACTTTTCTAGTAGGTCTGTGAAGGTAATCTTGGAACTTTATTGTAACTTCAATTTGATTGACTGAGACCAGGATCTTTGCCTACCCCTTTGTGGGTTCTTCTATTTGGGAACTGGAACCTCTTCTTTGCAAGTGATAAACATTTACTAGTGGGCATTTGTCAATCTCTTTTCCTTTTTTATTTTTTTTTCTGAGGTACAGTCTCAGTAGAGTGCTATGGTATCATAGCTCACAGAAACCCCAAACTTTTGGGCTCAAGTGATTCTCTTGCCTCAGACTCCCAAGTAGCTGGGACTACAGGCACCTGCCACAACACCTGGATACTTTTAAAGAAGACTCTTGCTCTGGCTCAGGCAGTCTCGAACCTGTGAGCTCAGGCAATCCACCCACCTCAGCCTCCCAGAGTGCTAGGATTACAGGCGTGAGCCACCGCACCTGGCCCATGTGTCAATTTCTCTTGAATCTCTCCAACTCCACTGGTACTATGTTGGTTGAAGCGACAATCCTTTGTCACCATGGAACAACGCAATAGCCTCTTTGTTGGGTCAGTCCCTACAATGTAGCCAGAGTAATGCATATGAGTTTATCAACACATTTGTCATTCCCTGACCTATACCCTTCCCACAATTGTCTAGTGGAGTTAGAATAACATCCACAATTTTCGTCATTGCCTGTGACGCCTTGAACAATCTGGACCTGCCTTGCTCGCCTTGATTTATGTCTCATTTCTCATGTCCTTTATTTATGTCTCAACCACAATAACCTTCTTTCTTTTTCTTAAACACTTTCTATTTCCTTCTGCATAGGCATTTGCTATGAAGTGCCTGACATTTGCAATGCTTTCCTCTACTTCCCCACTTCCAAACTGTCACTGTGGAGATAATCAGTTAATTCCTACTCATCCTTAAAATATGTGCACAGAGCTGAATATGCTCCTTCATTAAACCCATCCCTTCTTCCAGGGCATGTAGTTTAACTTCATTTTCCCATCTCTCTCTCTGTAGTTAGGATAGGGTAATGTCTTCTTCCGATTGGTCTTCTTCACAGAGTGTGAGTGGAAGTTGAGTGCTGCTCTCGGTGGAGGAACTCAGCATGTTTGTGATCTTTCCTTTCCCTCCCCCGTTCTTTCCCTTTGTGGGGCTGCACACGTCAGTAGGCAGAGCTATTATGCAGAAGAGTGTGGTTGCCGGAACTGTGCCTTAGAGGATTGCTGCCCAGGAATAATGCTTCTCTACAAGGGCTGTCCTTGAGGTAAATCTAGGTAAGTTTAGCTATTAATATTTAAGGTTATTTGGAATAGTATTTGTCCTTTTTTCACCCTCATTAATTGAAAAAATTTCCTTTCTCAAGGAAGTATTCCTGATTTTCCCCTCCAACATGCACAAGATCTAGTTTCTTTTCTATGAATTATCATGGAACTATTTAACTTTCTTGCACAATAATTGCCCCAATTTTAATGTATATACATATAATTTGTGTGATTATGTGATTAATGTTTCTCTCTCCTACTTAACTACAATCTCCCTGGCAACAAAGCTGTCAGTTTTGCCTCATCAAACTTTGTCCATTGTAAACCCTTAAATATTTGTTGAATAGAATCATTGCAACTGACCAACAGGAGCCATCATTCTGCCTGCATTTGGGTATAAAAGATTCTGGCACATACTCTTCTTACTGGATCATCCTTCCTTTCCATAAAAATTGACAAAAACCGGCCCTTCGACTGGGCTTTCCCCAGGTGACGTCAAGCCACTCTTTGCAGCACAATTAGTTTCTAGGTGTCAAAATTCAAATTTCACTCTGTTGTGGGCCCCCTCCCTCCTGTCAATGTTAGGAGACAGAAGCTATCTTATGTCCAGGTCTTCCTTAATTAGGATAGTTTGGGTTTTTTTTTTTTTTTTCAATGCCTGGACTTTCATTACCTAATAAAATAAATAAATAAAATAAAGGCTTCATTGGTGTACTTTGACCACATTCTTATCTCCGAGGTTACACAGTCTGCAATGCTGAAGTTGTTTATTTTCGTTTTCTGCATGCCTATGTGCATGCGTGTATGTGAACATACTCACGTGCATGTGTGTGTTCACTTAGGTCCCAAGAAACTTTCACTTTGAAGGGAGATAAATAATGTTCTTGTGACTTTCTCTCAACCATGACAATGCATAACACAGTTAATTTGGTTAGTTGTCCAATAATTACCATTAGCTAACGCTGAATTCCAGTTTCACAATGTCAGCTGCAACCCATTAAGCATGTTACAGTGTTGTTTTCCCTAAAATAGTATAGTGAATTATTCTCACCCTCAAATATTTATGATATAATATACATGTTTTATTAAGTGCTTTGGCTGCAAAGTTAATTTCTATCTTGAAACATTCCCATCTTCATCATTACTGAAGCTGTAGCCCTTCAGCAGAGTGGGGTAACTCCTCAGGTTTATGTTGTGATTTAACTTTCATTTGGTACATTTTCTGCACATTTTCTTTTTTATCTTTGCCAAAAAAAAAAAAACACATATTATGCCATTTTATGTGTGTGGCAAGTGGGCTTTAGGGAAGTGGTGTGACATGAGCAAGATCACTAGGCTGTGGGAAGGCAGAGACAAAGCCTTCCCGTAGGGTTTCCAGAGGTCTCCAAAGACATTATTTTTCCTCGAAGTCCCAGAATGGGTGCTCTAAAGGGTACTCTTCACTCTGCACCCCTGATTTTTTCTGGGTGCCACAGTCAACAGCTTATGTAATGTTCTTCTTACCTAGCCAACCTTGGGATTCCCCTTGAATCAATTGGCAGCACTTTTTTTTAATTTTTATTGTTGGGGACCCATTGAGGGTACAAGAAACCAGGTTACACTGATTGCATTTGTTGGGTAAAGTCCCTCCTACAATTGTTCTTTGCCCCCAAAAGGTGTTGCACACACCAAGACCCCACCTCCTTGCTCTTTTCCTTTCTCTGCTCTTCCTTTCCCCACCCCTCCCTCATTCTTTCTCTCTCTCTGCTCTCCCCTTCCCACCCCCCCACCGTGTCATTAATTGTCCTTATGTCAAAATAGACTACATGGGATTCATGCTTCTCCATTCTTGTGATGCTTTACTAAGAATAATGTGTTCCACTTCCATCCAGGTTAATACAAAGGCTGTAAAGTCTCCTTTGTTTTTTGAGACAGAGCCTCAAGCTGTCACCCTGGATAGAGTGCTGTTGAATTACAGCTCACAGCAACCTGTAATTCCTGGGCTCAAGTGAGTCTCCTGCCTCCGCCTCCCAAGTAGCTGGGACTACAGGTGCCTGCCACAACGCCCGGACATTTTTTGATTGCAGCTGTCATAGTTGTTTGGCGGGTCCGGGCTGGATTCAAACCCACCAGCTCAGGTGTACGTGGCTGGCACCTTAGCCCGTTGAGCCACAGGCGCTGAGCCAAGTCTTCATTTTTTTTAATGGCTGAATAGTATTCCATAGTTTACATATACCACAGCTTTTTTTTTCTTTTTTTATTTCTCAAGTACTTAGTGTAATTTGAAGTACAGAGTAAGCATTTTTAAAGTGGTAGTATTATTTTATGAATGGAGAAACAAGAAAGTGGGCATGTGTGGGGAGAGGAGAATAGGAAAAGAGTAGGTCTTTTTCACGCCATCCTGTTCCCTGTTCTCAGCTGTGACCACAGCTTGTTAATCTGTTCCTGGGTTGGTGGGCATTTAGGCTATTTCCACATTTTGGCGATTGTAAATTGAGTTGCAATAAACAGCTAATGCAAGTGTCCTTATGATAAAAGGATTTTTTTCCTTCTGGGTAGATGCCTAGTAATGGGATTGCAGGATCAAATGGGAGGTCTAGCTTGAGTTCTTCAGGGGTTCTCCATACTTCCTTCCAAAAAGGTTGTATCAGTTTGCAGTCCCACCAGCAGTGTAAAAGTGTTCTCTCCTGTCCACATCTATGCCAGCATCTGCAGTTTTGAGATTTTGTGATGTGAGCCATTCTCACTAGGGTTAGATCGTGTTTCAGGGTGGTTTGGATTTGCATTTCTCTAAAAATTAGGGATGATGAGCATTTTTTCATGTTTGTTGGGCATTCGTCTGTCTTCTTTAGAGAAGGTTCTAGTCATGTCTCTTGCCCATTGCTATATGGGATTGTTGGCTTTTTTCATATGGATTAATTTGAATTCTCTATAGATCCTAGTTATTAAGCTTTTGTCTGATTCAAAATATGCAAATATCCTTTCCCAATGTGTACGTTGTCTATTTGATTTGGTTGTGGTCTCCTTAGCTGTACAGAAGTTTTTCAGTTTAATTAAGTCCTATTTGTTTATTTTGGTTGTTATTGCAATTACCTTGGCAATCATCTTTATAAAGTCTTTCCCCAGACCGATATCTTCCAGTGTTTTCCTATGCTTTCTTTGAGGATGATTTCTATCATTTCATGCCTTAAATTTAAGTCCTTTATTCACCTTGAATCAATTTTTGTGAGTGGAGAAAGGTGTGGGTCCAGTTTCAGTCTTTTACATGTGGATATCGAGTTCTCCCAGCACCATTTATCTATTAAGGAGTCTTTCCTCCAAGGTGTGTTCTTGATTGGTTTATCGAAAATTAAGCGGTTGTAAGATATTAGTTTCATTTCCTGGTTTTCTATTCGATTCCAAATGTCTATGTCACTATTTTTGTGCCAGTAGCATGCTGTCTTGACCACTATGGCTTTGTAGTACAAACTAAAATCTGGTATGGTGATGCCCCCAGCTTTGTTTTTGTTACTAAGAACTGCCTTAGCTATGCGGGGGTTTTCTGGTTACATATAAAACGCAGAATCATATTTTCCAAGTCTTGAAAGTACGATGTTGGTAGAATGCCTATTTCTTTTGAATTCAAAGATCGATAATCTTTATTTGCCTCCCCAAATAATAATTTACATGAAAGAAAATTGAGGCCCTAATATTTCTCATTTGAACACTGCCTCCCATCAGCAAGCTTCAGTTGTAGTGAAGGAAATCTGGGGCCCCTTTCTCTCAAGCACTTGATTGTGACAGGATCGTGAACCCCTGGAATCCCAGTGGACCCGGGGGAAATTTGTCGACGCTGTGATCTATGCACCCTTACCCACCATACCCACTTCTTCTGACATCAAGTATATGAAATTTCCTTTAAGGAAAGTCCATTTCATCTTAAAGTACTGTTAACCTTTTTTCACTAAATTGCATGTTACTCAGGTCTGGTAGAAAAAGATAAATCATCCAGTTTGCCCAAAGAGAAAGGCTACAACAACTTGTAAAATGCAGAGGGCTGGATCAGATGCTGTCTTAAGACCTCCCTCTAGATCTGTTATTTTATAATTCTAATTTAAGTTCATTAAAAGGTTATCCAAAACTGTTAAAGCCTCAAATTATCTCAAGAATGAAAATTGCTATTGAGAATGAAATGAAAGTGGTCTACAAAGTACATTAAGAAATCTTTCTCTCCAAAAAGGAAAACAGAAAATCATTTGTGTACGTGGAGATACCAAGTTCTGGATGTCAGAGAAGAGGTCAAAGGTTGTGGGGGCTGGACACACACACGGTGCCTGCAGACTTGACAGTTACGTCCAGGTGATGGCCCGCAGCTCTGAGACTCCAGATTGGGGGTACTCAGGATGACCAATGACCGCAAGGCATGAACAAGAAATTTATTTGGACATGGAGTAAAGAAAGATGAGCGAATATCTCAGTAAGTGTTTGTTATCCAGTAGGATAGAGAATGTGGTTTGCCCAACATCATACAGACAGGGACAGACACAGAACTTGAAGTCAAAATCTAGTTCTCTTTCCTACAGTGCCGTGCTGCCCAGAGACTGCCACTCAGTGGACATTGTTTCCAAAGAAAGCCCTGGACAGCTGGGCACCCAAAGCTTAGTGTTCAGGGTGCCGGCCCTGTGCATCTGGGGTAGTGGATTTGAACCCGTCCCAGGCCTGCTGAACAAAACAAACAACAACAACAAAAACAAAGAAGGCCCTGCAAGAATGGCATTCTTGGTAAACTAAATGTATCTGCAGCCAAATAGGATTTGAGAAGACTCATTCTTAGAATGCCTGTCCTTTCCCATACCCCTGGCTCCTTGGAAAATCAAAGTATAAGCCTGCAGGAGCCACACCTCCACTTTTCTCTTCATCTTTCCCTAACAGGAAACAGGAACTATCAATTTGTTTTCTTTTTCTTTTTCTTTTTTTATTAAATCATAGCTGCGTACATCAGTACAATCAAGGGGTACAATGTACTGGCTTCATATACAATCTGGAAATATTTTCATCCAAAGTATCTCAAGAATGGAAGAAACAGTATCCAATGTACTCAGCCCTACTATGAAGCTAATTTATAGCTTTCATATGAAGGCCATAACCCAATTATAGCACAGGAATATGGGGAAAGGGGTAAGGGAGGGGAGAGGAGAGGATGGGTGGAGGGGGCAAATGGTGGGATCACACTTATGGAACTATCAATTTTAACGGTGCTGAAAACTGTCCTGCCTTTTAGTGGCAATGAATTGTGTATTACAATGAAAAAGGCGCTTTTAAAAATATTGTAACTGATTTTATGGATGTTTCTTCCCAAGGAATTTGAACCACTTTGGTTACGCAGGACAGGCACAGTGGCTCATGCCTGTAATCCTACCACTCTGGGAGGCCAAGGCAGGAGGATCCCATCGGATCAGGAATTCGAGACCAGCCTGAGCAAAGCAAGACCCCCATCTCTACTGAAAATAAAAAATTAGCCAGGCATGGTGGCAAGCACCTGAGTGCCAGCCTCAAACCCTAGGAGTTTGAGGTTGCTGTGAACAATGATGACACCGCTACACTCTACCCAGGACAACAGATTGAGACCCCCCTGTTTCCAAACAAAAAAAAGAAAAAGAAAAATTAATTTGCAAAATCTATCTGTATTTAAAATATTTCTTCTAGGAAGTTTTAGAAATATTTGTCCATATTTTCCTTAATGTATATACTATACCAGGCAATGGAGTAAATTAATCCCTTAAATTAAAAGAAAATTCATTTTATCTCAAAATTGATCCAAAGAAAAGAATCCAAAAACTGACTTATCAGCTAAATAAAAATTGTAAGTGATTAGGTATGGGCCCACTCAAAACTCAGGGGAATAAGTAGCACAGTAACAAAATCACCTTGTGTAAAATCAATTATGCCTTGCCCATGGATAGTAGCCACAAGAAAAATATTTTACACAGTTATTGGGGTCAAAAAGTAGAGAATAAATAATAGGAAATTCAAATATTTTGAGTTTTGTCCGAGTCACATTGGGATTCATGACAAGTGTTAAGTGAAATAACTGAGCCCCCTAAGTCAGGGAGTAGAATAATCACTATTATTGCTGTCACTTACAAAGCACTGACTATAAGCCCGATTTTAGGCTAAGTGCCTCACACGCATTATCCCATTTAATCCTCACAATAAATTATGAAATGGGTAATATTTTATTCCATTTTTATAGATGCCCAAACTAAAGCTTAGAGAAATTGTCCAAGGTCACTCCAATGAAAAACAAGAGTCTGGGGTGACAGTAGGTTTGACTTCAGAATAAGAACTCTCGATCGTTCCATTAAATCTAACATTAGCTTCCTTTTAAAGAAATCCATTATTCGTTCACTCACACAGTTCTATTGATCAGACGGCTGGTGGGAGTTTTAGAGAGTGATCCGATTTGTTTTTTAGAAAGGTCTGGCGGGGGAGTGGGGGCGGAAGAAGAGACTCCAGGCATCGGGGACGCTGTGTAGGATGCTGGTACAGAAGCTTAAGTGAGACAGGAGGAAGACCCCGGCTTGTGAGGAAGCAATGGAGCCGGAGAAGAGGAATCAAGTTTAATTCTTATAATATAATTAGTGAGAGTGAATGAGACACGGGGGTTGGGGGGGGCCTAAGGGAGTTATTGTGGCTGAGCCCAGATCATCTGGCTGATGCCACCGATGGAAGAGGAAAGATAAGACAAATAGGCCAAGAACAAGTGGATGAGGCTGGCGGAGGTAAAGAATTCTCTAGTGTTTTAAATGTAAAGAATTCAAATTCACACAAATTGGACCCACATTATTTATACTCATGTCATTTTTAAAAGCTAATATTGATGACTTTAACAGAGGATATCTTTTTGCTTTACTCTGTTACTTCATAGACAACTTTTATACAATTAGAATTATCTTTACTCAAAATATTGAAGTTATTTAACAACATCTGACTCTTTTTTATGCTCCTTTAAGCTGAAGGCACTTGCCAGGTGTTGGTGTTACTTTAATCTTTCCTCTGACTGGACGGCCCACGCCCATGCTGTGTTTATGTGAAGGGCATAAACTATCCTGTTTTACAGTTGGGACACTGAGTCTCTGAGAAAGTGAAAAGAACAACTTGAGTTATGGGCAAGTCAGAGATTCAATCAGACAGAGAATGGGCAGATTTCTGTGCTGTCAGCCCTAGTCTCTCCTTCTTTGTTACCACACAAATAGGCTGCCTCAATACCCAAACCTGCTCTACTGATTTGAAAAAATTGATTGTATTACTTAAATATTTTTATAAAAGCCTGCATTTTGTAATTTTCACTTGTAGCAACTAGTAACATAATCTAACAACATCGAGAGCTGGGAAGTACCTCATCTCCAAATTACATGTGCCAATGATAAACGGTCAGGGAGGCGTGATGGTCGATATTAACGTGTTGCCATTGATGTTGCTGAAAACAGGACGGCTAACGTGAGGGACGTCCAGCCACACGGGAGGCAGGAGGGGCTCTTCGGAGCTGGAAAGCCATTGAGTGTGGAGGCCTTAGAGGAGAAGACTTCAGCAACAGCCGCGGAGACAGAAGAACAAAAGCCTTTTCACTCATGTTCCAATTCCACAAAGCCTGCATCCTAATTGATGAGAGGATTTGAACAATAGAACAGAGCGTGGTAGAGGTATTCAAGTTTGAGCTAGAAAACTCGAGTCCCGAATTCTCTTGAAGGTTCTTGAATGGCTGCAGCCTGGCTTCACCCTAATTACCTATGCCCCCTCCTGCTCTCCAGTGTTCCAACTTCTTTGTCTATAGAAATCAAGGCGAAAATCATTCGTGGCGTGCTTTGTACGATTTAAGCTGAAATAGCAAACTGCAATAAAGATTTCTGTGGGGGCCTAGCTGGAGACGAATGGATAGGCTAGACCACCCAGAGGTAACTTAGAACATGCGTGAATTTTTAAGAAGCAGTTATTTTTGTCCCCTGTTTTACATTTCAGCATGGAAAAGAAAAAAAAAAAAGAATACCAAAAAAAAAAAGAGGAAATTCACCCATCAATCCAGAAATCATCATTGTTGACATTTGGTGTATTCCCTTCCAGTAGTGTGTGTGTGTGTGTGTGTGTGTTGGTGTGACAGCTTGTGACACACTATTAATACACACACCATTTAAAGAGAAAACATGGGGCATGAGAGAAAACATGTCCGTAGCTCAGTGGGGAGGGCACCAAACACATACACCAGGGCTGGCGGGTTCAAACCCGGCCTGGGCCTGTTAAAACAACAATGACAACTGCACTAAAAAAATAGCTGGGTGTTGGGGTGAGCATGAGCTACTTGGGAGACTGAGGCAAAAGAATCGCCTAAGCCCACAAGTCTGCGGTTGCTGTGAGCTGTGACTCCACAGCACTCTACCCAGGGTGACAGCTTGAGACTGTCTCAAAAAATAAAAATAAAAATAAAGAAAAAACATGTTTTTAGTAAGTTACAATCATACATAGTACTCTGTGGCTTGTGTTTTCACTTAATAGAGAGGATTTCACTTAATCTTTGAGGATTATTTTTCTGGTATCTCCCATATAATTCTAGCAAATGCATATAACATTATTTAATTAATCCCATCTTTTTAGATATTTAGGTTATTTTTAACTTTTTTTTTTTTTGAGACAGAGTCTCAAGTTGTCGCCCAGGGTAGAGTGCTGTTGCATCACAGCTCACAGCAACCTCCAGCTCTTCAGCTCAAGCAATCCTCTTGCCTCAGTTTTTCTATTTTTAGTAGATAGAAAATCTACTGATTTGAGGGGGGGGTCCTGATTTTGCTCAGGCTGGTCTTGAACTTGTGAGCTCAAGCTATCCACCTGCCTTGGCCTCCTAGACTGATAGGATTATAGGTCTGAGCCACTGCACTGGCCTATTTTCAACGTTTTGACATTAAAAACCAAGCTATATTAAATATCTTTATGGGGGGGTGGTTGTTTTGTTTTGAGACAGTATCTCACTCTGTGGACTAGTTTGCAGTGCAATGACCTAATCTTTGCTCCCTGCAGCCTCAAACTCCTGGGCTCAAGCAGTCTCCCTGCCTCCTGAGTAGCTGAGACTACAGGTGTGTGCCATGACGCCCACCTAATTTTTAAAATTTTTTTATAGATATAGGATCCTGCCGTGTTGCCCAGGCTGGTCTCAAACTCCTTGCTTGACCATTCTAGGTTCTTGATACGTCTTTTATCTAATAGATTCCAGACAGCACTCGAGTCAGTATGGTATAAGGTACTACATTTCCCTAAACTTTCTCAAGTAACACTGCATTCATTTTTCTTTCATCTTTAATATTTGATAAGTTCTTTAAATGCATATTTTTGTTTTAATTTATTTGATTATCAATGAACAATCTTTATACTTTCATTGAATCTCTTATTTTCGACCTATAAGACAAAATCCTCTATCTCATCCAAAGAATGTCTTAGAGGAACAAACTTCTGACTTACAGTTAAGAAGAAAGTAGAAATTGCAACTCCCAGAGAACACTCAGGTATCTGCCAGTGTTCTAGAACAGGGACGGCAAGTTTATGCAAATATACGCCTTTGTTCTTCCTCTCTCCCTCCAATAATGGGCAGATATCAGTAATTAATCACAGCGCTGATTCCTAATGAGCCTAGATGTGCTCTCAAAATTCTTGTCCACATCACCATTGTTGCTATGAGATATTCTCTCTTACTTGGCACTGAGAGATGAGATGAAACCAATTTGCCTTCCTGGCCAAGACTGCTTCCTGCATTTCCATAGGAAAAAAATCCATCCTAGGACCCGGACTCTTCCTCTGACCTACTCCTCTCTTGTTGTATATGAAAGTTCTCACCCTTTTCCACATCCTACTTAATTTCCCAAAGAGTACTCCTGGAAGATACACGATAAATACCTGGTGGCTATCTATCAATGAAAATGTAATGGTCAAGATTCTATATGATTACTGTCTTTCTAGCCCTCATTAAGATCAATATAAATTCTTCCTCCAAAGTTGCCTTTGCTGGCCATCATTCAGTTACGTTTCTTCTCCCTTCCAATCCTTTTCTAGTTTAACACTTTTTTACTTTTTTCTTTATTAAATCATACTTGTGTACATTAATGCATTTATCCAATGCACTTAACATCTTCTTTCGATGCAGCTGTCACCCATTCCCATGAAGAGACACCAATTCCCGGGATGCTGAAGGGCCAGGCTGGAGGCAAGTGACTTCAATAAACACAGAGGGTGATGCTGTGTGGCATCTTTAGAGCAAAACAATCATTCTGTGCAGACCATCTCTCCTGGAGAAACTGTGCTCTTTTACTTTGCTACAAAATAAGGAAGCAACTGGGGAGGAGCAGATAGTAAGAACTGCATTTTTTAAAGCAAAAATAGAAGAATGTGTTTGAGAAGAAAGGAAAAAGGAAAACCTCCAGCACAGCAGAGAGGTTCCTAGCTGGTTGTCCAAAACTTGCACTTTGAACAAGCCTGGGGGAAGAACCAAGCCAGAGGAAGTGACGAGGAAGGACTAGTCAGCCTTTCTCACCGCGGGGCTCCGCCTGGCAATAGCTTGGGCTACCTACAGCCAATCCTGACACTTGGCAAGAAGGATTTCGAGATGTTCCGTTTGTTCTAGCTCTGGCCTTGGGCATAAGAACTGATCATGGAACCTCCCACACATCCAAAGTCATTCACTTACACAACATTTTGAGCACCTGTTATGTGCAAACACAGTACCAAACAAGACAGGCAGACACCTGCCAAAGACAACGCAAGGAGTAGTTTGGGGAGGCTTTATACACCCCATAAGCTCCAACAGCCCCTTCCCCATCCCAAATAGATTCCTCAGTTTTCTTGTAGCCAGATTGCCATTCAAATCTTCCACAGGAATTCTGGAATATATCCAAAGGAAAAAAGGTCATTTGATGAAAAGGACACTTGCATTTGAATGTTTATAGCAACACAATTCACAATCATGAAGTGCCCATTAATACATGAGTTGATTAATAACACATGGTATATATATAATGTGGAGTACTACTCAGCCAGAGAAAAATTGGTGTTCTAGTACCTTTTGTGGCAACCTGGATAGAACTGGAAACCATCCTTCCAAGCGAAGTATTGAAAGGATGGAAAAACAAAGACCGCATGTACTCGTTATTCAACTGTAGCTAACTGATCAACACTTACCTGCAAACACAGTAGAAAAATCAGTGAAAATCAGAGGGTGGAAGGAGGAGCCGATGGGCAAATTCACACCTATCGGGGACAGGGCACCCCATCTGGGTGGAGGGCGCACTTACCACTGATTCAATCTGTACAAAAACAAATTTTGTAGCCAAAACGTGTATATTGGCTAATACCCTGATATTCTGAAATAAAAATAAAAGAAAAAAATGCAGAACTCTACGTTCATCTCCTCCCCCCCAAAATGGAAATTCTGGAGCCACCACCAGTCTAGTCCCTGCACTTGCAGAGCTCATGGCTGATGCCGCAAACCAGCACAGGATGACAGGCCAGGGCTGCAAGGCTTCGACGCAGCTCCCAGGGGGCTGCAGCTGAAGGACATCAAATCCAATTGCAGCCGAGGCGGGCCCTGGAGACCCAGAAAGCTGGTCAGAGAGTTTCTGGCTGTGCCTGTGAGGGGGCGTCCGGAGGAGACCAGCATTGGAAGCAGGAGCCCAGGTGAAGCATATCCACACTCACCTGTGCCGCTGGGCAGCACCCGCCCATGGGGTCTTTCCAAACAGAACAAAAAGGCAGAGGGGAGTCAATTCTCTCTCTTCTTCAGCTGAGACACACCGGGGCATGTTTTCCTAGAGCTCCTGGTTATCAGGCCTTTGAACCTGGGAACAAATTGTGCTATCAGTTTTCCTGCTTCTCTAGCTTGCAGATGGCAGATGGTGGCACTTCTCCAACTCCGTAATTGCACGAGCCGATTCCCACAATAAATCTCCTATATTGGTGTATATCTTATCGGTTCTGTTTCTCTGGAGAACCCTGACGGCTAACAAGACCTGAAGCCTGACATGACTCAGGCAGTGAAAACATCCGGGGTAAAGAACCCGAAGCAGACGACTCAGCACCCACAAAGCTCTGAAGGAAAGAAAATAGGACATATTCCAGAAACTAAATGATAGTTGGGGAAGGTAGGACGTGAGGGTAAAAGGTAAGAGAAGCGGGGAAAGGTGGGGATGGGGAGTGGAGCGTGCCAGTGACAAGAGGGCCACCAGCCTCCCACGACACAGAGGTAGGAAGCGAGCCAACAAGTTTGAGGTGAGCGAATCCACGGGCAAGGCTGTGTTTAGAAAGATGCTGTGCCACCGAGCAGGGCTCTGGAGGAGGACCTCGTCTGGAAGCTGCCGAGAAGCCTGTGGAGCCAGGGTGGGGCCAACACGGATGGGAGGAAGCATGGGGATCCCGTGAGATTGCAGGGCTGCCGTGACAACGCGAACGCAGCAGGATTTGCAGGCTCATGGCTCCGGAGCTTGCAGTTTGAGCTGCGGCAGCTCCTCGCCTCCCCTGCCAAGCCTAGCAGGGAACCCTCCCTGCCTTTTCCTCTTCTGGCGTCTGCCAGCCCTCCGTGATGTCGCCTCCTGTGTCTCCACATCTTCCCTCTGTGCGAGCCGTCTCTGAGTCCATATGCCCCCTTTGTGTAAAGGACCCCACAGGGTCCATCCCGATGACCTGCCAAGACAGTATTTCTAAGCACGGTCATATTCTGATGTGCTGGGGGTAGAAACTTCATCCTTTCTTGTGGAGGGGACACGTGTCAACCCGTAACAGGGTCCTTTATGATCCCAGCCCCGTTTCCCCTGTTGCTCTGGGTCCAGGGGCCCTGGGCCCTTTCCCTCCAGCATTCAGCACTACCCGGTTTCTCGTCACCCTCCTTCCACAGGCTCGTCCCAGCCTCCAAGACGGGCCCTCAGGACTGGCCTACTAACCCTGCTTGCCAGTTGCACTCTCTGCATTTTGTCAGCATCTTACTTGCCCATCCTTCCCAGGACCCCATTCCCAGGGTAGCACATTCCTGCTGCCACCTGCCGTTCTTGACCATCACCTGTTACCTATGTTGCCACCCACTAGATCAGTGTTTCTCAAAGTGTGATCCACGGACCAACTGCAGCAGAATCACCTAGTATTGTTCAAACTACGGAGTATTGGATCCAGCCAACCCCACTGAATCAGAATCCCTAGTGTTTCCAGCACGCCATCCTAGGGGTTTCCATGAACACTCGTGTTTGGGACTCACTGCTCAGACTGTGCATTCTATTCCCCTGGCCTCCGCCCAGCCCCTGCTGCAGGGTCTGCCCCCAGGGAGGCGCTGTTTCTGGAGGAAGGTCTCATTCTGGGCCCCCTGCCCTTGCCCGTCTGGCCCAAGCTGTCATCGTCAAGCCACCACCCATTCCAAGCCATCAACATGAATCTCACACCACAGGGGTAAAATAGCCCAGTAATAACCTATTCTGTCATTTGGCCTTGTAAAGGCATTTAATTATATAAAACTGATAATAATGTGATGAAAATAAATATATTTATTTTTTTTTATTTTTTTATTTTTTTGGCCAGGGCTAGGTTTGAATCACCAACCTCTGGCATATGGGGCTGGCGCACTCCTCCATTGAGCCACAGGCATCACCTGAATACATTTATTTATGGGCTCTAAGAATACCGAGGAACCTTTAAAACCTAATAGATAAAGCAGCTAAGGTAGAACTATCTAATGATTATGTATGTATACTATATAATATTTATTCATTATTATATGTATTATATAATAAATAATATATAATGATACATATTATATATGATATTACATATAACATGGTATATTATAACATTGTATATGACACATATTATCATTCTGTGTTAATAATATAAAGTATAATAGGTGATATAACATATATTACATTATATTATTAATTGACAGCACAGACAGGCCATCTAGAGCCCAGCTTTCCTCAATGTTCTATTCTGAAAGTTCTCAGTCACCTGATACTTAGTTTAAAAGAGCAAGTCCAACTTTCTTATTGGTTTTAAGGGATTGGAATCTCGAGTTGGGCTCCAGTATAAATGGGTTATATATAATAGATGTAAGTTAAATATACTTATTTTTAAAGCTCCATCCACAAACGAATTTTTACAATTTTCTTTGAGGAACTGAAGTTTCAACTCTATTTTGCCCCCTAGAACAGAGAGTCTGGGGCCCTGGGCAGAAGCGGCAGGCTGGCAGGTGCCAATAAATATTTGATGATGATCAGGGTGTTCTTGCCCAGGTCTAAGGGAGTTTTGCCAGCAGAGTTATCATTCCTCCGTTCGCTCTTGTACATAAAACCCACATCAGACTTGGGCTTATTATAACAGTAACGTTGCCTGTTGTAATAACAGGAATTTTTTAAGCATGGATACCGGCCAGTTATTTATCAGTAAGTCCTTGAATATGGAAAAGTAGAACCAGAAAACCCCCAAACAAAGCGTGAGTTGACAGAATGACCAATCTCACATTTAAAGTAACCGAAGAGCTAAGTATTCAAATAGATTAAGCCTAAGTAAACCAATCTGGTCTTCAATCATATTCCTCGACTATCTCAGTCAAATTGGGATGTTATTTATTTCATCTGCCCATTTTGTAAAAGATGAACCCACCATAATTACACTAAGTTTAAAGAAAAGGGGCTTCTGTTTAACATTTTAAATTCAGCAAACTGGCCTTGACCAACTTGTATGTAACCAACATTTGCTATATCTTGTTAGTCTGTTTTTAAGCCTACTTTTATAATTTAAAAAACAATCTTTCTCCAATCTTTTCCTGCTCTCTTTAAATAGTCGATGCTAAGTTGATGGTGATTTGTAGGCAAAGCTAGAGATTGTTGCACCAGTGACACCACCAGGGGCCTTACCTCGGTGAGAGGGAGCTTGGCCTGGCCACTTCCTCACTGCTTTTCAACCCTGGCCCTGCTACTTACGCAGTTTCTATACTGAGCTTCCCCGAATTATCTATTCTCTGTTGTGCAAAGCCTCCAAGATTTTAATCCCACCACTCTCACCAAGTACCCTGTAAAATAAAAGACAGAAAATGCTGCCATTCCCATTTTCCCCGTTCCATTTCAAAATTATTTCCCTTAGTGAGGATTTAATAAAATCTAGCTGATTAACAGTGGTCCACATTAATATTCCATCATCAGAGTATGAGAGTAACTGCGGAGGGGGAGACTGAGGGAGGCTTCCCAGGGCCCCCAGGACTGCCCCCTACCCCCGGGACTGACCCATCTCTTCCTATGTACTGACTACTTTGCCATCCACTCTGCCCAGTCTTTCAATACAAGCGCGACTATGCTTTCCCGATCCTACATGCACACCTCAGAGTTACTCTTTCATTTACCACTGTGAAATGTCCCTCTGAAACCCAAACAGAATGTAAGAAAGCTTTGATTTCTATTTCACTTTGTCCTCTCTTGTACATGTAATAATTTTTCTAGGTAATTTGAGAATCCTAATCTATGTAAATAACCCCCCCCCTTTTCTAAATTTCAAATATCCATTAATTAAACTGATTCCTTAAAAGACTTTTTGGAAAGCAGAGGCTCACTTCGGAAATGTATGTGCGTGTGTGTTTATTGAACTCAATTTAAAAAATAGCCTCATATCAGGTTGTCAGTATTTGTTTTTAACATGAAGCTATAACTGGGGCAAATATAATCTTGAGTTTTAAAGAGCCGAGGTAAGAGGCTGGCCATGGTGGTGCACGCCTGTGATCCCAGCACTCTGAGAGGCCAAGGCGGGTAGATTACCTGACCTCAGGAGTTCAAGACCAGCCTGAGCTAGAGCAAGACCCCGTCTCTACTGAAAATAGAAAAATTAGTCTCAGGAGGCTGAAGCAGGATGATCACTTAAGCCCAGGAGTTTGAGGTTGCTGTGAGCTATAACAAGCAAAGCATTCCATCGAGGGTGAAAAGGGAGACTCTGTCTCAAAAAAAGAAAAAAACAGGCCAAGGTAATTGGAGCATTTTGATTGTTATACATTTTCTAAGTTTAGAAAATTGTGATCTAATGCCCTTTACACTTCTTATTTTTCAATGAGATACACACGGTTAAGTTATCTTTTTAAATGTGTCTGAGCTTATAGAAGAGAGAGGCCAGAATTCTAGTTGCAATCAAACTTTAACCTCCAACCACAAAAATCACCAAACTGGCTTAGCTTAGCGTCAGGCCACTCTCAGTTTAGGGACAAAGCCAAGATGCAACACAACAGCAGCACCCATCAGATTTTAGCAGGGCAGCATTTTGAGCACAAGTCTGAATTACTGTAGGAAGGAAAGTTCATGGCATCTTTTTCCTTCACTTCGAGGTTTGTCAACAGAGTTTCAGATGGAGAAAAGGATAGAACTGCCACTTGACAAACTGTATTCGTACAGAAGAAATGACTTTCATCGCACAGATAACCAACCCAAAGCATACGCATTTCACGCTGATAAAATCAGGAGTGATCCCCAGCTAAACATTCCACAGACTAACAGTAGGGCTGCGGCCTGACCTCCGTGCAGAATACTCACTATTGACACCGTTTCCACCACCATGCCGTGCTCGAAACCTGCAAGGAACTCTGTATGTTGTGATAATTAAAATCCAGGTGGAAATACTAGGGTAGAGATTTCATAATATAGTACCTTAAGGGAGGCCTTTCTTACTTTCACACATCACTGCCCAGTGGGAGCTGAGATTCTGGCTCTGTGTCAAAGCCCGACGATGGGCGCTGTCACTTCCTTGCTCCGCCTTCTGTTAAAGTGTTGCTGTAGTTCTCATGACTGATGGTGACTCACTAGCAGCCGACTGTGTTCCAGACCTCAGAGGCAGGGAACAAAAAAGCAGAGGGCAACCAACCTCTCGTTCAAGGACATGCTGCAGAACCACACACATCACAGATGCTCACAGCTAGAGCAAAGGAGCTTGGAAACGGGGCATCCAACACCGAGTAGCCAGCTACCCTCTAAAACTCCAGGGCTTGTCTGCTCAAGGGGAATGGATACTGGGACTTACCTAGCATTGTCTTCTGTACTAGCAAAGGATGACAAGCTTCAGGATGCTCATGTATGTGTGTGTCTGTGTGCACCCCCATGCTCAGACACAAGCAGTCCAAGGGGGAATTAAGGGCTCACGTGTACTGCAATATGACTGAATGGCTAGGCTGGATCAAGGGTAGACTTGCAGGCCAGGGAGACCTGACTTTGATTCTATCCTACAACTATGTGTGTAGATCTTTGAGACATTAATTATATTTTTCGAGGTAAGGTTCTCACTCTGACACCTCAGCTGGAGTGCAGCGACGTCATCACAGCTCATTGCCACCTCAAACACGTGGGCTCAGGCAATGCCTGGATCTTCCTGGATGTTCAGTGGCAGGCCCTGGTCCCACGGGACAAGGCATGGAGGCTCTGCCCTGGATGCCTCCCCGGCCTGGCCTGCGTATCTCTTCACTGACCTGGCCCAGCTTCGTAAACGTCATACTAATGATGAGTGTAGTGATATTCTGGATTCTGGGAACTATTCTCACGAATTATCAAACCTGATCAGGTTGTGGGAACTCCTGAATTTGTAGCTAGGCAGAGTGTGGGCATCCTGGGGTCCCCTGAAATGAGAGCAGCCCTGTGAGAACTCAGCTCTTGAGTTGAGGGGTCTGCGCCAACTTCAGGTAGTCAGAGTCAGCACTGAGCTGCGGTCAGAATACGCGTGAGATGCTCAGAGAGGGCCTGGCACCGGCTGAGGGCTAAGTGCTATTCCTGCTTTTCATCATTATTATGAGGGCTATCATTGCCTAACTCAATTATTGAAATAAACCGTGAAAGTTATATTTCACCTTTACTCGGCACTCCTCATCTGAGTTTTGTTAAGTGTCTTTCTCAACAGGTGGCTATCTCCAGACCTCTTTATTTGTATTTTCTTATTTTTGTTTTATTTATTTAGTTTTTTAGGGATAGAGTCTCACTATGTCACCCAGGCTAGTGTTGGCCTCTGAGCTCAAGTGATCCTCCTACCTCAGCCTCCTGAGTAGCTGGGATGACAGGTGCAGGCCTTGGGTTCCCACCAAGCTAGTGAAGAAAACCCGGTACCCTAGCGGTCCTTGTAGAAGACAAGCAACAAAGACCACCGTCCACAGCCTGAGTTTACAAGCTCCTGCAGGAGCGCACCTTACACAGTGCACAGACTCGAAGCTCCTCTGAACTTGGACTCGCAGGAAGCCATGGAGTTTTGTTCCAGCCAGAGGTGACTTCGCTTCTATATTCTGAAAGCTGCCATCATGAAGAAGGGTGGGGTCTCAACTCACAAAGTCACTGTTGCCTGGCTAGCCCAGGCATGTACTTTATATCAAAGAGCAATTACCAAAATTTAGGTGAGACAGTTACAGGAAAGACTTTCAAAGCACGTAACTATGATAGGAAAGACATATGATTTACAGTTTGGCAGAACTGTGTTCAGCTCCAGCATTTACCACCAGGCAACTCTATGATTTGAGGCAAATTTTTTCATCTCTCTGAATCTGAGCTTCCAATATAGAACATGGGGTAATAATGAGACACACATGGGTTTGCCAGAGGGCGTGGGGAAGGGATGCGTGCCCAGCCTGACTGAATGCAAATTAGTCCCCCCACCATGTCCCTCCACCAGGGGCATGGTGGGAGGAAAATCCTTTGGCTAGCTTACCATTTAAAAAGCCTAGTGCAGAAAGCTTTCTAGGATCAGATTACCAGTTATTCTTTTCCTGAAAGGCAAGTCTTAGGTTACAGTTTTACTGTAAACATCTCCAAAACACAGCAGGCAGAAAGATCAAGGAGATTTGCAGTTCCTAGAAGGATTCATGATACCCCATGAAAGTTCAGATTTCAAGGCAGACCTGTTGGCTGATGGGATCCTGTCATCAGGGGTTTTCTTTTTCCATGTGGCTTCTTAGAAGACAATCTGACCTTCAGTTTATTGCCCACAATTTGTCCCTTTGCATGGATAATATTTTCTGTCACTTTGGCATTTAGAGAGTATTAATATTCGGTACATGCTATATGGAACAGAGATGGACTCTCCCACTAATGAAAAAAATCTTTTTAGGTGGCACCTGTAGCTCAGTGAGTAGGGTGCCGGCCACATACACCCAGGCTGGCGGGTTCAAACCTGGCCCGGGCCAGCTGAACTACAATGACAACTCCAACAGAAAAAATAGCCAGGTGTTGTGGCAGGCACCTGTAGTCCCAGCTACTTGGGAGGCTCAGACAAGAGAATCACTTAAGCCCATGAGTTTCAGTTTGCTGGGAACTGTAACGCCACGGCACTCTACCAATGTGACACAGTGACACTCTATCTCAAAAAAAAATCAAAAAAGAAAAAAGAAAAAAAGTCTTTTTATTTAGTCAGAACTTTTAACTCTTCTAATTCCTCCTCTCTTCCCGACACTGAAGTCCTGCCCGCCAACATTGCCTAGGTAGAAATAACGACAAAGTTCAAGGTCTCTTTCAAGACAGCTATTTTTGTGATGCCACAGGGAGGTAAGATGTGGATTCTTCAGAGGAATGTTATTTGGGTCATACTTGATCTGTAGGTTGCTGGGCTTCAAAACATCATTAGACTAATACTGATCAACCAACACTTATGTATTTATAATTAAGGATGTGTGCAAATGTTCACTATAAAAATGTTTACCCTAGTATTTTTGTTTCTACTTTATAAAAAAAAGTCAAAGAAAATTAAGTGCACAACCCATAAAGAATTAGTTAATTTAATTATCGGCTTTGTATAATAGATCACTATATATCCATTAAAAATGAAGTTATAGTCATGTATTTATTAACATATTTATTTGTTAGCAATCTACATGTACAAAAAAGTATAAAATGTTGTATCGTACAATATTTTTTATAAAATAAAACTTCATGTTTATGTATTGTATGAATACTATGAATACGCCAAGCAAAATATCTAAAAGCGTCTGCACTTAAATGCAAGTGATAGAATTATGGTTGATTTGTATTTTCCTCTTTCTCAAATATAGTTTCAGGTTTTTTATCATGAGTATACATTGCTTACCTAAATGTTTTTGTTTTGTGAGACAGAGTCTCACTGTGTCCCCCAGGCTCAGCCTCCCGAGTAGCTGGAACTATAGGCACCTTCCACCACATCAGGCTAGTTTTTCTATTTTTAGTAGACGGGGTCTCACTCTTGCTCAGGCTGGTCTTGAACTCCTAAACTCAAGGGATGCTGCCTCCTCGGAATCCCAGAGTGCTGGGATTACAGGCATGAGCCACTGCACCCAGATTACTTGCACATTTTAAGATTTTGTGAAAATAATTGTTTTCTGATCCCAAACTGGTTTCAGTGAGATGTGAGGAAAGCTGAATAAAGCCTCACAGGAGAAATAGTTTACGCGCGAGAACAGGGCAAGTCAGAAGGCCAAGCCCCAGCTGAGCACAAGGACACTGGCCTCCTAGCAAGCTCCCTCCATGGAAGCTCGCCGTGGGCAGCCGGGTCCCTTTCTGGTCATCAGTCTTTCCACATGGAGAAGCACAGTCCACACTTCACTTCTATGGCACTGCGTTGGAGTGTGCCTCTTACATGCTCTGGGTCACAGGAAAAACCCACACACCGTCAGCCCTCGGGATTTCCATTAGTGGTATGAGTTACGGGTTTGTCGGGCTATTTATTTAATATTTCTATTTATTTTGCTATTATTAGATTATGTTCTGGAAATTTTTCCATGCATCATGGAGAGAGGCTTCTCTGCGGGTGATCATTTCCACCAGGAGCGGAGAAGCCGTTTGTTTCTTGGTTCTCTGCTAAGGTTGAAGGGATCTTTTACAAGTCTCTGTATTGTCTGGTTTTGGAGCACGGCCTTGACTAGAGCAAAGTTTCACAGATAGTATTACAGCTTCTGATCGCAGAGCTGGGTATGGCAAAAAGGAAATAAGAGTTTGTAATGGCTTGTTTAGACAATGTACAGGCCACTGAAGAGAAAATAAATTATAAAATAAAGAAATACTGTAAAGTTATGCAGCGTGGCATTCAGCTCTTATTAAGAGTCTTTATAACTTTCGGGGACTCTGTGGTTCCTACTCCTAAACCCTCGCAGTGTCTAATAAAGGGGAAAAAAATGTTCATCTAATCATTTAAGGAGAATTGAAAAAGAGTGATTGCTATCAGTTGTTTCTTCAACTTAACAGAATAAATCTGACTCTGGGTATTTAAACAGAATAAATAACAATGTTAATAAGGTCACAGTGGGCTTCTGAGACTTCTTGATTAATTCCAAGTCGCGCACGTTTCTACATCTGGCAGACAACTGAAGTACTGAAAATCTTCTGCTGGAGCCATCAGGTGCTTAATTACGATTCGTTCTCAATTCCAATTTAGCCATTAATTAAGGTAGGTATCCTTGACTTGACATTCAGTGCAAGAAAAGCACACAAAAGAAAATGCGATACACAATTCCTGTGAAAAGCCACTGCCTGGTTCCTTCGTTTCTCTTGCTGGCCGTAGCTATAGAAACCAGCATTTAAGATGGAAACACAAAATCAAAGTCTCAGGCTCACGCGACGCTCTCAAATGGCCTCCTAGCAAGCTCTCAAATTGTTCCATGTCTAAGATTTCCTCAAAACCTTCAGTGACTAACTCATCGCTTGGGGATGTGCAGAGCAGTGTTCCTAGGGACAAAGGGGACAGGGGTCCTGAAGACTGGCTGCATCACAGCCACTTGTCCTTTCCAGAAAAGAAAGTGTAGGTGTCCAGTGCTGTGAATGCCACTCAGTCCCCCCGCATTCTGCTGGGAAGGGACAAGGCCCCCCTGGAGCAGCTGCTGCACTGTGTGGGCAGTGCTTGTTCAGCCCTCCAGGAGCACTGATGGGGTCAGGGCCTTCATCGCCCAACCACAAACTCACCGAAACATTGCTTGGCTGGGGGTGGGGCGGGAATGTGACCTCTTCTTCTAGAAGACTGAAAAGGGACAGATGACTTTTCAAGCGTTGAATTCTAAGCAAAGAAAAAGGAAGGCAACAGGGTGGGTGAGGAAGAGTAAACTGGAATTAATACTAGGAGCATTTACAGAAAACAGCTTGGGTCAGTGATTTTTATTTGGACTTAAACATTTTAGTGTATTCTGTTTATTTTTATAGCAGATACAGGCAATGTGTTCAAATAGAAAAGTGGCAAATTAGAAACTATTCCATTTGGACATTTTTATTTTCATTATAAAGAGACACTGACCATTGCCTCCAAGATTAGCCTAAAATGCTAAAATTTTACACTTTTCCAGCATTCTAGTAATCAAGAAAAATTATGCTACCTCCCAAATAGGGAACACTGTAGGCCTCAAAATGCATCTTTTGCAAGACTCTACCATTACATGACAAGGCACATTGCCTTGGCTGAGTAATTTTTTACACATGTAAACCCTTAACTGAACAATTAACTAATAATTCCCAAGGACTTTTTTAAAGGAAGCTTAATATTTTGGTTGGCAAATGTGCCCAGAGAAAGTAGTATCTTAATAATACTTGCTTTTAATGCAGTTCCTTTCTTTACGTAGTCAGATTGCTTTATGGTGAATTAAAGCCACAAATCAAAAAGAAAGGATACATTGAGCTCTTATGACTTACTCTGTCAAAAAGATACTCTTCAGGAGCACATAAAACAAAGCCCTGTCTCATGCCTGAGGGTAAGGTTCGTGATTAATGGCCTGAGAAAAAAGAAAGAATAAAAATACTATATATAAAGTTACTATGCGTATTCATATATATATATAAATATATACACACACACACATATGAGCATAGAAGGAAATAATCCATTATTCAGATGTGGGGAAAGTACACAATACTGTTTTGCTAACAAAGATCACGACTGTGTGATTTAGCCTCGGACCTCCCCCAGTTAGGTAGGACCTACTGATCTGAGGCCAACAGCGTACTAATCATGATCCACCACACTAATGCTCCCTTTCCTCAGGCTCTGGGTCCAGGCTCATCTGTTAGATGAGTTCTCTGACACTCCTAAGTGGGAAAATGGTTTGTGGATAAGAGTTCTAGAACTTCGTCCCAGTGTAATGGCACATGCCTGTAATCCTTGCACTGTGGGAGCCCAAGGCAGGTGGATAGCTTGAGCTCAAGAGTTCAAGACCAGGCAGCGCCCATAGCTCAGTGGGTAAGGCACCAGTCACATACGCTGAGGCTGCTGGGTTCGAACCTGGCCTGGGCCAGCTCAAACAACAATGACAAGTGCAACAACAGCAACAACAAAAAATAGCCAAGCATTGCGGTGGGCACCTGTAGCCCCAAGTACTTGGGAAGCTGAGGCAGGAGAATTGCTTGAGCCCAAGAGTTTGAGGTTGACATGAGCTGTGATGCCACAGCACTCTCCTCCAGGGCAACAGCTTGAGACTCTGTCTAAAAAAAAAACAAGGAGACCAGCCTTAGCAAAAGCATGAAAAGCAAGATCCCATCTCCACCAAAAATAGAAAAACTGAGGTAACAGGATTGCTTGAGCCCAAGAGCTGGAGGTTGCTTTGAGCTAAGAGGTCGCCATGGCACTCTACATAGACCCAGTATCAAAAAAAAAAAAAAAAAAAAAAAAAGAGTTCTAGAACTTTCCTGAACATCTGAAGTGATGCTTACATTTACACGTGAAAAGCTCATTGATTGGTTTAGTTCTATGGTCAGCACCCATGGGAGAGGCAGGCAAAGCTAGGGAAGGAGGAGTCCCATTCTGTTTACCTTGCCTGCCTTTTTAGTGCTAAGCTCATGAAAAAAGCAGCATTAGTTAGAGAGCTATGCCTCCTGGAAATGTTTTATTTTGGTCAATTGGTAGGCAAGCATAAAGAGATTTCTTGATGCAAGGGGGCGGATGGCTGTTAATGCAGCCATTAGCAAAAGAAGGGCTTGTCTTATTGATTGCTATGGCTAAGACTCGTGCTGATTAAACACAAAGGGGACATTTAGGAGGCACCGCGCCTGGACACGCTCAGAGTGGGGACACAGCACCCGGTCAGGGCTTCTGCTGCCAGAGACTCGGTAAGGCTGCTCGCCTGGCTCTTTCAAAGCCTCCATCTGAAAACAGCACAACACTCCAAATAGAAAGGACATCAGTGCTCTAAGCACAGGCATAAGGGGCTACAGTGGCTGGGGAGGGGCTCGTACCAACAGGATACCACAAGCCCCACCAAACTGAACACCCTACCTGTCTTGATCCTCCAGAGTGCAGTTTTAGGGTCCAGAGAGATCTAATTTTAAAGCATAATTTTGTGATTTTAGACAAATTATTTAATCTCTCTGAGCCTCAGCATCTCATCAATAAATCAATAGATTTTGTTGAGGAACAACTTAGATAAAGTACCCAGAGTGCCTACTGAGCTCAGCGCCAGGCGCACCTGAGGCCTCCCTCTCCCTCCTCAACCTCATTACCTTGTCCTTTACTTTGGTATTTTAAATGATCAATATAAGGGCTGTTCTTTTGCGAGTCAATACATTTACTTGCTCAACATTTTATCAGTGTTGGTCTTTCTGGCAATATATTTCAGTTTGAAAAAGTACCATGAGGCCAGGTGCAGTGGCTGACACCTATGATCCTAGCACTCCGGGAAGCCAAGACCAACCTGAGAAAGCTCGAAACCCAAATAGCCGGGTGTTGTGGTGGGCACCTGTAGTCCCAGCTACTGGGGAGGCTGAGGCAAGAGGATCACTTGAGCCGAAGAGTTTGAGGTTGCTGTGAGCTATGACGCCACTGCACTCTGCCCAGAGTGATGGAGTGACACTTGGTCTAAAAAAAAAAAAAGAAAGAAAGAAAAGAAAAGAAAAAGAACTGTAAAAACAAGCAGAATGCCACAGTTATTGTGAGGACAGAAACAGATCTGCACATTCATTCTCTCCACAAACAACTACGGGGCTCTGACAACATGTATGTGCCACACACAGGGACACAAAGGGAGCCAGCATTAGGACCCTGCAGGTGACAGTCTCCGTGGGGTGGGACAGGGGCATGTGAGACTGCTGGGCAGTGTGGGATACCGAAACCACTTTTAAATAAAGAGGCAATGCTTGAGCTGAATCTTGAAAGAAAGAGTAGCCAGCCAGGCTGGGAGTAGGGGAGAGAGGGGAGAGCGTGTCAAGGGGGGAGGGGATGAGTGCCAGGGAAATACAACACCCTTAGTCCAACCACTGTCACACTGTCCTGCTCTCCGGGACTGTCACCCTCTGTGGGTAGCTCCCAACGTGAAAGACTGAGCCTAAAACCAAAATATAAACAAATGGAAAAGCCAGTACGACCTTGAGGAAATAAAATAATACCACGAGAACTCTTTTATCACCGAGATGATTTCTGGGAATAAGTATTGAGAATATTATCACTGAGGTTAGGGAAGACGTGTCGAAACAAGAACAGAATGCCATAACAAATTAAAGAACAAAATAAAAGATCTTTGGGAAAGTGAAGGCAAGGCCAAGAGAGCTGAAATGTAGAGGAAAAACTAAACAGATAAAATGATTTTACTTTTAAGAGGGATAAAACTGAAGCCTGTTACTATTTTACAGATTTTCGTTTCCCCCTTAAAGATTTACACACAGAATTACTTCCAATACACAAAACAGTAGGCTGCGAGATGGTTGTGATGCTTTTGGGAAGAGGGGTTGCTGAGAAGAATGAAAAGGTAAGACTGAATTTGCTCTTCCTCAGACCACAGAAGAAAATTGTTTCCTCTTTTGTGCGTGTTGTCAGGACCCAGCATCATATGACGTAAAGTGGTGAGACTTTATTCCTACTGTGGAATGTATGTTATTCCTACTGTGTTAAAGAATAATTTTTGAAAGGGAACAAAATCATAACTCTCATACAAACACTTGTGAAAATGTCTATTTAACTTACTAATTTAATGAGAAAACCACTAAGACATTACAATTGGTTCAGGGGACAATCCAATGTACCACACATTTATAGGGAGGTAGGGAATGCTGAAATGACTTTCTTTTTTCTTTTTTTTTTTTGAGACAGAGTCTCAAGCTGTCACCCTGGATAGAGTGCTGTGACATCACAGCTCACAGCAACCTCCAACTCCTGGGCTCAAGTGAGTCTCCTGCCTCCGCCTCCTAAGTAGCTGGGACTACAGGTGCCCACCACAACGCCCAGCTATTTTTTTGTTGTTGTTGCAGCCATCATTGTTGTTTGGTGGGCCCAGGTGGGATTTGAACCCGCCACCTCAGGTGTACGTGGCTGGCACCTTAGCCGCTTGAGCCACAGGCGCCCAGCCGCTGAAATGATTTTCAAGGAAAAAACTTGGGAAGTGGATTTTATTTGTGTTGGTTTATAATACCAAAATCTGAAAAGAAACTGTGAAGAGTGTTAAAATCTTACTAATGTTTGCACTTACGATAGAGCCATTGGTTCTTTTTAATCATATTAACTTCTTGTTTGTTTTTAAATTCATTGTTTTCTCTGTCTGTGGTATTAGGCAGGGCTCTCCAGAGAAACAGAACTGATAGGATTTATTGTGTATATGTTCTGCATATGTTCTGTATATGTTCTGCTACATATATGGAAAGGATTACTATAAGGAATTAATTCTCACAATTACAGAGTCTAAGCAGGATGCAGTGGCTCATGCCTGTAATCCCAGCACTCTGAGAGGCCAAGGTGGGTGGATTGCCTGAGCTCAGGACTTGGAGACCAGCCTGAACAAGAGTGAGACCCCATCGCTACTAAAAATAGAAAAACTAGCTGGATGTTGGGGCAGATACCCGTAGTCACAACTATTCAAGAGTCTGAGACAGGAGAATTGCTTGAGTCCAAGCGTTTGAGGTACCTGTGAGCTATGATGCCAAGGTGCTCTACCTAGAGTGACAGAGTGAGACTCTCCCTCAAAAAAAGGAAAAACAATTGTAGAGGCTAAGAAGTCCTACAATCTGTGTTCTGCAAGCTGGAAACCTAGGAGAGCCAGTGGTGTAGTTCTAGTCAAAATCCAAGGCTCTTTGATCAGGAGAACCCACGGTGTAAGTTCCAGCCTGACTGTAGGAGAGGACCAATGTCATGGCTCAGAAAGAGACAGCGAGGAAGAATAATTCTCCTTCTCATCTTTGGTCTAGTCAGGCCTCCAATGGATTGGATGAGGCCCACCTATGCTGGGGAGTGCAGCCTAGTTCTAGTTGCTAACTCAAATGCTAATCTCTAGAAATACCCTCACAGACCCACCCAAGATAATGTTTAATTAAATATCTGGGCACCTTGTGGCCAGTCACATCCACTTTGATTAAGTAGATAACCAAGTGTTAATTCTCAAACCACCTATAATCCCATTTTAATGAAATAGCCACATCTCAAACAACTTTTTGATTTTTATCTTCCCTAAAAGTAGGTGGGCCCTCCATAAGACTATCAATTAGGTGGATTCTTCTTCAGCTCCTTTTTGTTACAGTCTAATGTGGGTTTTGTTTTCTTGTTTTATTTTGTTGTTTTGTTTTTGGTGCCACAGTACCTTTCAAAGACCCAAGTACCTGACACCAGATAGTCCCTTAGTGAGGCAAAAGCAAATGCTGAGATATTTCCTTTCCCCTAATTTATCCATTAAAACCCACCTGTCTTGTGTCTCTTTCCCTAGAAGTCCTGTTATCTTTTAACTTGATGAGCTATTCCATGTTACAGGATTAATAATGTCTTTTCGCAGATAACATTTGCATTTTAACAGGGGGAAACATTTAGATATATTTAAATATTGAGTACATATTGAGTGTTGTTTGATGTTGGGCATTGTGTTCTGCCTTTGTTATCATACATGGACAATTTCTGGACTCAGGAAGCTCATATAAAGTTAAATCAACATGGTAAGTTCTATCGTAACATTAAATATAAAAAGTTCCAGAACCCCTCTCAACTGAATGTTGAATTGGTTTTCAACTATGATGCCAAGACAGCAGATGGAGAAAACAATAGTCTTTTCAATAAATGGTACCAGGGCAACTGTAGATTCACATCCAAAAGAATGAAGTTGAATCTCTACCTCACATGATTCACAAAAATTAACTGAAAATGAGTCAAAGAAGATTCATTGCTGGGGGGGGGGGGGTGCCCTCATGAGCTCACAGAGCATTGAAGTGAATTATACAAGAGCTTCCAGGGGATCCTTGAAATCTAGTTACCAGAGACTTTTTTAACTCTTCCATTTGAGATCGATGCTGGCTAGGACAATTGATTAGGACCTCTTCAGTTGGGCTAATCACCCAAGGACTTTCCAACGTGGACCCTGGGTGTGTGGTAGTGGGAAGGTTTGATTTGGCTTTTTCAATTGTTGCCTGTGGGGGGTGAGGCAACTTAACTCTGGTACTCCTTCACAGCTCAGATTTCATTCCAGAGTAACAGATTCTCTAGGGTAATACAAAGACCAGCTGAAAATAAGACAGAGCCACTTAACCCCACCACACCAAGAAGGTCCCCAGTTTTGCAAGCAGTGGCAAAACTCTAGGGGAAAAGGTACAGATGCCAGTCCAAGCTTTTAAGCAAAGAACTGGTCAATCACTA
>CAUYON010084652.1:0-29057 GCA_963573935.1 Arctocebus calabarensis
AAAACAAACAAACAACAAAAAATAGCTGGGCGTTATGGCAGACGCCTGTAGTCCCAGCTACTCAGGAGGCTGAGGCAAGAGAATCACCTAAGCCCAGGAGTTGGAGGTTGCTGTGAGCTGTGTGATGCCACAGCACTCTACCAAGGGTAATAAAGTAAGACTTTGCCTCTACAAAAAAGAAAAAATAAAAAAAATTTAATACTTCCTCTGTGAAAACCCGTAATACTTCTGTGAAAAACCCTGATGACAAAATGACAAGCTACCAAGGATGCATATCTAGAGTATATAAAATCTCTCATAACACAACAGTATAGAAGCAATCCACTTAGAAAAAGAACAGAGAACATGAGGGGACACTTCACCAATGGGGATGAGTGGACAGCAAAGCAGCATATGCAGAGACATTCAACAACACTAGCGTTAGGGAAGCACAGATAAAGATTATGGAGAGATACTACTATACACATTAGAACGGCTGAAATAAAAAAGAACAAAACCCAAATGTTGGTGAGGATGTAAAGAGACTATATCTCCCATATATTGTTAGAAACATAAAATGGTACAATCATACTGGAAAATAATTTGACAGCTTCTTCAAAAATTAAATATATACTTAATATATAATGCAGTGATTGCACTGCTGGGCATTTATCCCAGAGAAACCAAAAACTTAAGTTTGTGAAAAAAGTGTGGCTCGGCACCTCTAGCTCAGGGAATAGGGTGACGGCCACATGCACCAAGGCTGGCCAGGTTCGGCCAGCTAAACAACAACAATAACTGCAATAAAAAAAATATCCAGGTATTGTGGCAGTTGCCTGTAGTCCCAGCTACATGGGAGGTTAAGGTAAGAAAATCACTTAAGCCCAACAGTATGAGGTTGCTGTGAGCTGTGATGCCACAGCACTCTACCAAGGGTGAAAAAGTAAGACTCCATTGGCTTGGCACCTGTGGCTCAAGCAGCTAAAGCTCCAGTCACATACACCCGAGCTGGCGGGTTCGAATCCAGCCTCGGCCTGCCAAACAACAATGACGGCTGCAAACAAAAAATAGCCTGGCATTGTGGCAGGCACCTGTAGTCCCAGCTACTTAGAAGGCAGAGGCAGGAGAATCGCTTGAACCCAGGAATTGGAGGTTGCTGTGAGCTGTGATGTAACAGTACTCTACCCAGGGCGATAGCTTGAGTCTCTGTCTCTTAAAAAAGAAAGAAAGAAAGAAAGAAAAATGTGTATAAAACGTTTGTAACAGTTACTTTGGTAATAGTTCTCAACTGGAAATAACTTAGATGTCTTTCAGCAGGTGAATGGTTAAACAAACTATAATAAGTCTAACATCCATACCATGGAATATTATTCAGCAATAAAAATATGATTGACAAATAAAGACAGAAATACACACACACCCAACATCCTGCACACACAGAGAGACACAGAAAGAGAAGACTCACAAAGGAAATACAGAAAACCATCTAGAATGTTCTTATTAGGCCATGTCTTTGAAGTTTAGTCATTTCACCGTAGAAGTCCCTAACAATCTGTGAGATTAACAAAGGTTGTATTTCCAGATTTTACTGATTTTCATAAACAAAAGCAAAACTATAGCATCTTATGTACAAATTTAAAAGATTTTTAGATTTCATTATGTGCTATGTTCTTTAAAACTATCTGCTTTTGAACTAAAGATCAATTATTTCTTTGTGGTTTAAAATTCAAACAATACTTAGTATAAGCCAAATTCTTTAATCAATAAAGCCCAATTTTAATAAGAAAACAATAAATGGGTGTGCTTGATTCTTATTTTCAGGACGAGTAGGGGACTTATAAGATACTTTCCTAACTGAAAAAAAAAAATCTTATTAGGACCTCTCATTATCCACTGTAATTAGCAGCCTTTTTTTTTTTTTTTTTTTTGAGATAGAACCTCAAGCTGTCGCCCTGGGTAGAGCCTCACAGCAACCTCCAACTCCTGGGCTCAAGCGAGTCTCCTGCCTCCACCTCCCAAGTAGCTGGGACTACAGGAACCCGCCGCAATGTCTGGCTATTTTTTGGTTGCAGCTGTCATTGGTATTTGGCGGGCCAGGCTGGATTCGAACCTGCCAGCTCGGGTATATGTGGCTGGTGCCTTAGCCGCTTGAGCCAGAGGTGCCGAGCCCAGCAGCAATTTCAATGTAAGACTCTACACATTCATTCTTCTAAAGTATATTAAATGAATGAATGAATAGAATTTCTTGCATATAAAATGGCAAGTAAAATCTTGCAAAAAAAAAAAATTCTAAATAATGGAACTTTTAATAGAAGTAAATAATACCAAAGCTTTCAGAAGAAAAAAAAAAAAAGAAAGAAAAGAAACAAAACACCAAATTAGATCTCTCAAAAACCACCACAAAAGGCTGAGGTAAATAAACCCAAAGTTACATGCAACCTCATCTCTCTACCATAAACAGTGATTTTTCTGAATGCCAAAATGACAATGGCTTGTTTAAGTGACATAACCATGCCTAATACAGACATAGGTAGTGCTTATCTAGGAAGAAAGTTTACAGAGAGCTCCTCTTCCAGCCCTAGGTTCCCAAGCTATAATCCAATTTATCCAAGGATCCAAAAGCTTTTTCATACTTAAGATATGAAACATACTTTAGATTTTATTTTTAATTTCACACAATGGCAAGAGTACAAAAGCCAATGAATAGAGTTAATGGCTACAGTAAATGTTTCTAAGATCTTTTTGCAAAAAAATTTAGAGAAAATGTAATTCTAATATCCTTTTTAAAAAATGTAAAAACTTTAGGTTTCTATTAATTTCTATTTGCTCTTACAACTTAGAGACCAAACAGGAGTGAGCAAAAAAGCTCAATAATTAAAAAAAAAAGAGCAGCAAACAAAATGCATATGGCATTCATCTTACATTTTGGTCAGCATCACTTGGGAAAATGCAGTTTTCCATCTCAGCAACTTTATTTCTGTAAGCCATTCCTGTTAATTTAGTTTCTTCCCCTTTATCATAGTCACTTAAAAGTGGTGCTTTTTAAAGCAGAAAACCTCTGTTATTTATAAGAATACTGTAGTAGCTCTTTAACATTTTATACATGGACAGCATTCCCAATCTGACAGCAAACTTCTTGAGAGTGGGAACAGAATTTTATACTTCTTGTATCCCCACTACCCAGACATCACATTCCCCAGACATCAGGGAGAAAAAGACGTAGATGACGCAGTGCCAAGTAGGCATCCAATAAATGTTTGTGGTTCATGGTGACAATCTTAATCTCGTGTCCTTCTGAGACAAGCAACAGAAGACATCTTCAGAGCCAACTACTCTGCTTTTATCAACTTTCTTGTTAATTAGTAGCACATGTTTATTACTCAATGTCTGAATTCTCAAAATTGAATCATTCTTGGATTATTCCTTCATTTCTAAATGGGTTATAAATGTTGAAATTAATCAGGTCACAATAGCTTTAAATTGTGCTCTGCTGATCCACCTTTGCAACAAGAATGATATTATTTGAAATCTTTATAAAACTGCCATTAATTAACCACAAGACAATGTAAGAAAATAATGCCATACAAACCCTAGGCTTATTGGGAATGCAGGCTCATCCCCACACCTGGTTTATGTTTGCGTCTCCGCAAGAGGCAAGAATTCCAGAAATAAAGACACTTCATGTTCCATATTTAAGTTCAAGATCTTTTAGTAACTGGTAGAGCTCAAGTGATGATTTGTATGAAAAGAGGAATTGGGGCCCAAACCTTGATAGTATATCTCAGCCAAAGTCAATGCTAGAGCAAACTTTACAGATACTTTTGAGATAAGCATCAACTACAAATCATTTCACTACTACTTCAATTGTTAGTTCCACATTCAATGTGCATAATCAACTAAGAGTTTTGATTTTATGATTTTTGGATAATAGTTTGGAATCTACTTCCATAAGGCTTCCCAACCCCCTTTCTATGCTACTAGTCCAGTGGAATGTTCCAGGCAGACTCCAGAGCTTCTGCTGTGCTTTCACTAGTTTACAGTTGCTCATATGGAATCCATTTGTTATCTGCTGAATCTTCTCTCCAAAGGGATGAAGAAAAAGTACTAAAGGCTTGGCGCCCGTAACTCAGTGGTCAGGGCGTCAGCCACATGCACCGGGACTGGTTGTGTTCAAACCTGGACTGGGCCTGCTAAAACAAAAAGTAGCCAGGGGCTGAGGCAGGTGCCTGTAGTCCCAGCTACTAGGGAAGCTGAGGCAAGAGAACTTCTTGAGACCAAGAGTTTGAGGTTTCTGTGATCTATGATGCCACAGCACTCTACGGAGGGCAACTTAGTGAGACTATGTCTTCAAAAAAAAAAAAAGAAAGAAAGAAAAGAAAAAGTACTAAAGAGAATAAGATTTACCATGTTTCTTCTAGACATTACCCTCTTATTTGGAGGAAGAAATGTTTTCTTTAAACCTCGTATATCCACTCAGGTTTTGGTGTTTGCTTTCATTTTTATTGTACTTTCCCACCCCCCCTTCTGTGCTACCGGTCCAGGGGAATGTTCCAGGCAGACTCCAGAGCTTCTGCTGTGCTTTCACTAGTTTACAGTTGCTCATATGGAATCCACTTGTTACCTGCTGATTCACATCTCCCCACATGGCCTAATGCTCTTAATTTTCATTCCATTACACTGCACTTTTCATGTATACTTTGAGGCACAATGATTTCAACAATGAAATAGGGGGCACTATCATATTAAAACTCCTTTTCTCCTCATTAAATAATCAAACTAACCAGCTACCAAGTAAATACTAACAGTAAATGAAATTGTTTTGTTCCAGGCCAATCCTGGGACTCTCCTGTGTCTTCTTTCAGTTTTCACAGATTTTTGACCTAAAACTGAGTACTTGTCTTAACAATGCTCAGCTACATAATTTATTCACCAGACCCTAAAGCTGAGAATGTCTAAAGTATATTTCAGCTATTCACGGTTTAAAACACATCTTTAAGAACCCCTCCTATACGCCAGGCATCTCTTCGTAAGTCTTGAACCCATTATCTATAAGTAATAGAGAACTAGAGCCAAAAGGCCCCATATTATACAGCAGGAGTGTTCAGTTCTTTTATTGCAAATGTGTTTCTGTTAAATATTTTTAAAAATCTCAACATTGTTTTAATGTGTTTTGAAAAACAAGTATTGTGACTAAAAACAAAGCAGTACTACAAAGCACTTTTTCCATCTATGTGTACTATGAAAAAACCACAATTTTAAAGCACTGTTTGTTTTCAAAAATACTTTCAAAAGTGTATACTTATTAAAGAAAGGGCTGTAATTTGTGGTTTAAAGCCAGGACTATGCTCCAAAAGCAAGCCCTAGTACCACTGCAAATTCAAAACATGCAAATGCACTCACTAGTCCTTTTTTTTTTTTTATTGCCATCTTGAATGCAGTTTGAATATTTAAGAAAACACATTTTAAAATTATATATCTATTATATATAATTTTTTTTTTTTGGAGATAAGGTCTTGCTGTGTTACCCAAAGACTGTCTTGAACTCCTGAGCTCAAACAGTCCTCCCACCTGAGCCTCCTATGTAGGTAGGATTACAGGCTCAAGCTATAGTGCCTGGCTTCAAAAACCCTAATTTTAAAAATGACAATATAATATGGGGGTTGACTAGCTGTATTACAAAAGCCTTTGTTTTATCAAAGGATTCATAATAATGGATTTTTGAACAGGATGTTTTCTTTAAAAGGGACATAAAAATATAGTTCAATTTATAATCACTGGATTTAATGCAACTTCTTTGAATGCATTATTTTAAATAATAGGGATTATGCAAATTTGTAAACTAGTTCAAACACACTTTGCATTAGTCAACATATCACAATGTCTGATCTCCTTTCCTCCCAATACTTTAACTTCAAAGTCTGCACAGGCCAATGTTTGAAAATTAAGCCATGTCATTAACCTGGAAAAAGATTTTTTGGTTTAATCTGAAGGTTTGAGAAATTACACGACATTACTATAAAATGAAGATCAAAGCTCCCATATGAGCAATCATTTCTTTGGATTTATAAGGCTGGTAAAAATGGCAGGTGAGAAAAATGCCAATGAGAAAGTTAAAATAGCACTAGTATTATTACGGAGCTCTACGAAATATTTTCATTACATTTTTTTCTTAAGCAATTGTCATACCTCACAATTTATGCTCTTCCAGAGATAGAAAACTTCTTCTTTACTAAAGGAACTTAACTTGGATCTAAATGTGAAATTAGAGCTCAAAGTTCTGGACATTAAGGTTTGGATTCCTACATTAAATAAACTTCTCTGCTGTTGCCTGATCATAGAAATTATCTGTGCAACTTACAATTAAGAGACCTAAAAAGGAATGAAAAGCAAAAAACAAACAAACAAACAAAACCCCAAAACAAAGAAAAAAACCCCTGAAATGTATTTATTTAACTTGTCCTAACATACTCAAATGCATCTCTGACCATGTAACAAAATAAATGAGCAAGCTATTTCAGTCCAGGGTCTGTCCAAGTACAAGCCTATAGGATCACACCTTTCTCAAAAGGCAGATACATCTGGAAAAAAAGCAGTTGACAGACAAAGCTAGTCACAATGCAAAGAAAACAAAAGCAAAGAGTTATTTTTAAAATAAGGCACATAATTATATAGTTTGCAAAACAGATGATAAACAATGATACCGTGTGATACCACAGAACAGAATTTTTTTTTAGTTTTGGACAGTTTTCAGTTAAATATTCAGTTGAGAACACAATCTTTGGATCCACTTGATCCACAAAACTACATAATTAGACCCCAGTAAAATATACAAAATATTAAAATACTGATTCTCATTGACAGTAGATCTTCTCTAAGCATATAAAATCTGTTCTATAGTCCTAAGTCTAAATCTAGTATAGAGGAGGAGAAAAAGAAACAATTTGTTAACCTCCCCAATTTACAAGTGACGTTTCCTACCCAAAGCTTATTTATATGTCTACACAAGAATAAAACACACAAAATGCAAACCACATACAAAATTGATATTTTAGTATCACATCGGCACTAGTTTCACCAGAATTAAGAACAGGGGCCTGTTAGCAAAAAACAAGGCAAGCCCAGAAAAGTCACTCTCATAACTTCATTTGTCATCGTAACAATATTGAGTCTTCAGTCTCGAACATGGTAAATGATTCCATTCTTTAGCTCTCTGAGCAATGCTTTGTAGTTTTGCAGTACTGGATCTGAATGCCTTTTGGATAAATGTACTCCTAAGTATTGCATTTTTTTTATTTTACTGTAAGTAGATGTTTTTTAAAAAAACAATTTTACAACTGTTTGCAGCTATTATGTAAAAATACAATTGACTTTTGTATATTAATTTTATGTTCTGTAAACCTGATAAAATTCACTTATTAGTTCCAGCATGTGTTTAGTGGGCTCCTAAAGATTTTCTAAACAATAATATGTGACTACAACAGAAAATGCATAATTAAGTAATTGATTTCGACTTGTGATTTTAAGCTAAGTAAAAATTTAGGTTTATTGTTTCTATAAATGTAATTTATTAGGTTTTAAAGAATACTTTGTCAGATAATTGAATTAAGAGGGAAACTGAATACATTAAATTTATAAAAGAATCTTAAAATGTTTAAAGAAATTTAATTAGGATTTCATAAAAGCAAATGTTATTCAGAAGTCCTTTAAAAATAATTGCTAATATTTGTAGAACTTATACATTAAAAATAAGATTTATAATTTGCATTCAAACCTTTAAAGAAAAAACATGTTATTTTAACAAACTGAATACTAATTTCCAAAATTAAAGGCATCTTGGAATCCTCTTTCTTGCTAAGAAGAAATGTGCTCACTGGTACCCAAATCCTCACTTTTAATAGTTAATACCTGTATACCTACAAATGTGAAAACCTAACACATATCTTTAAAAGCTGAGATAAACCTGTGTCTTTCAAACTGCAGGCTGGGATCTTTTAGTGGGTTGTGGAATCAATTTACTGGGTCAAGACAGCCATTTTCTTTTTAATAGAATAACAAAGAGAATAGAGTGCACTATACTTAATGAGGATAAATATTATTTTGTGAAAACTTTGGTTTCATTGTTTTACTGGTACATAGTATAAGTTGAGATATAAAATGTATTTCTTTCTACAGGTTGCAGTTAAAGATTACCACCAACATACAATTAGTATCTTTTCCTAAAAAATTACATTTTATTTATTCTCTACAATATACTAACACAAAGAAGGTACTTTATGTTCACTGAAGGTTAGCAGCACTAAAACTATTTGGTAAGTAAAAAGGAGCTGCTAACCTGAAAGTGAACCTGAAATTCAGCTATCAACAATGCAGATAGTGTCTTCTGTTGCAATGACTTTCACCTTATGTCTGCATTAGCTTTCAATGTGTGGCCACATATGTGGGTGGAAATGTGGGAAGACAAGGTTGAGGAAGGAGAGGCAAAGGAGGGCGCCCTTTTGAAGTACTTACATAAATTGGATTTCTAATGAAATGTAAGGAAAGACAGAAGAGAATATGTATGTAGGGAGACCACAATGCGTGTAGGAAGCCCTAAAAGTCTGTTGCACATAACAGTATAGGCCTTGGAGAAAGGGACAAGAAATATCTTACTGAGGTCTGACCTTTCCCCCCCAGAGTCTGTACACAGGTCTCCAGGGGCAAATGAGCTGTAGCAAGATGTGCTAGAAGCAGCACATGCTTCAGGCTCTCTGCAAAAATAGAAACAATCTCTCGGAGTTGGTAAGAGGAAAAGAAAGAATCTCTCCAAGTTGGTAAGAGGAAAAGTTCTCTCCACTCCCAATGTGGGTGTGGCGTTAGCCTATCTGCTGCATAGGGACCTGCAGACTTAATTTCCTCCTATAGAAACTGTGTCAAACTTTCTATCTGCTCTTGCATCCTGCTTCTAAATCCTGCTCCTTGATCCTGCTCCTTGTTCCATTAATTGTATCCCAGTTCCTTAGTTTATGAACAGCTTAGGGTTGAGTAAAGTAGTTACAAAAGTTAAAAAGTAGCTTAGCTAAAATTATAAGTACCCCCAAAATGATGAGTGCTATTGATGAAGAACAAGGCGGCCCTACAACCTGCCACCTTGGCCCTGGTGGTGGACACCTGCGGGGGAGACATTGGCACCTTGCTGTCTCCTTCCCTTGCTGTTCTGGCTAGTCCATTTCATGGATGGCACCTGGCTGTCTCCTCTTCCTGCACTTCAGTCCGGCCTATGTCATGTCAGTTTCCAGGGCTTGAGCCTTCACTGGATGCTGGCTGTAACTGACAAGACCCACCACCCTAGACAGTAAAACAACCCCCTGGAACCAGATATACCCCTGAGCAGAGAGCTCAAAAATAGACCTTGGACTTCAGAGAAGGAGCAGGAGAGCTTGTTCCCCTCTTGGGTCCTCTCTGCCAGGAAGTTTGGTTCTTGTAGTTGTTGTAATTCTTGTTTTCTGTAAATAAATCCTGACTTACCCCTGATCCTGTGGTCCATTAATTCACTCCTCGAATAGCAGAGACCAAGAACCTGAAATTCTGGCATCACTATCTTTGTCTAATTTCATTGACTATTTCTTTGCTAATCTGAGGATAATGTAGTTAATAAATACTGAGTTAACCCAGAACACAAGGCCTTCACTGTTCCTTGCATTGGGTGGCAATGGTCCCCAGGGCCTCCTCTTTTTAAATCCTATTTTGTCTCTTGTTTTTATTTCTTTCATTCTCTCATCTTCTTCAAGCATTAAGAATACCCACCGGTTTGTAGGAGACCGGTCCCCTACACATCTATCTGTAAAATAGCAAAATCAGACACACTCTCTCAACACCATTTCCCACCTTTCCAGCTTGTTCAGTTATTCCGTCCCCCTAGTTCTCAGAGGCCTCCAATCTTTTGATCCATTCTATGGCACCTTGTTATACTCATCCTCTCTTAAGTCTTAAATTCTTGCCCTTCCTCTGCAATAGCCTGACAAGTCCCCAACTCTTGAATAATACAACTACAGTGGCCAGGCTGCCAAAGCAGAATCATATCTGCATGGACTTTATTACCAACAATCTCAACAAGGTCTGGAAATCAACTCTATCCATTCTCTTAGCAGCTACTCAATACATCTGCTCAAATCTCTTATCCTGCTACTTCCCTCTTCACCAGCACCTACTCCAATGGGAAGACAAAAGCATCAGGTGACAAAGTCCTCAGCTTACTGCAGGCACACCAGCACATTCATCTTCACTGGCACTTCGCTTTCCCTCACCATCTCCTAAGAGAGGAAGGGTCTTGTTCACTAAGGCTAAGCATCCCATCAATGCTCTTGAGCTTTCTTATGCTTCGCCCCTTTTCTCAGAGACTTTGATGTATTGATTCTCACTTCTCTTCCTTATCTTTATTCTTTCCCTGCCCTGACCCCTACTAGCTTCTGAAAATGCTCCCTACCTCCTCCATAAGACACACCTCTCTAGCCAGTGTCTTCAAAATCAAACTTCATATGGTCACTTTTTAACTTTCACTCTGTTTTTAGGCTACAATTCCATTCTCACCAAAACTAAAGTGCCAAGATTATCAAAGGATTCTTCCTTCTGAGGTCCTCTCAGCAAAATCTGTCTCTGCCTGTGCCTCTTGCTTCTTGAAATACTTCTTGTGGCTTTCTTGGCTTCCTCTCATCTCTCTGGCCTCTACCAGAAATCTTCCTCTGCTTGGTCAGCACAGGCTGTGGCCTCAGGGCTCTCCTCTGCTCTTCACTCCAGTAGGCCTCTCACTGGCTACTGAGGCTCCCTCCCACCAACTGTGCTTCCTTAATCTGTGGCTCCTCCCCAAATCCATCTTCAGATGTTCAGACCTGTAAGGTCAACTGCCTCCTTGGTGCCTCTATCAAATGTCTCAAAAACATTTTTAACTAAACATGTCAGGAACTGAACTGGACCATTCTTCTCTGCTCCTCCAGGTTTGTCATTTCAGAAATAAAGTCAGTTTGTGTCTGAACCTACACAACTCTCTCACTCTTATCTTCATCATACACAAGCAACCACCCAATTCTGCAGGTTCTACCTTCTAAATACCTGTTGAATTCACCCATTCCATCACCCACTATTACCACCCCAGGCCAGGCCACAGCCATCACCATCTTCTGCTTAGATGGCTGCACGCACAACCCTCCTATCTGGACTCTCTACCTCCACACGCAGAGTAGAAATGACAAATCTGCTGATGTGCTCCAGGGTTTAGAACCTTGTCATGGCCGCCCAGCACTTCCAGGAGAGAAATCTAAACTCTTTATCATGATTTACTGTATCTCTACCAACAATGCTCCCCCTCCATTAACTCCAGCTATACTCTGAATATGGTCTTTTTTCTGCCTAAAACATTTACTTGTGTTCCCTCTCCCGTTTACATCTTAGACCACTTCATCCAAGAAGCTGTCCCTGACCTACACCCCCTCCAACTCCGGCCCAAGGACCCTCCTATGTGGACTCAATGCCTCCTCTAGCTCCCCATATGAGACTGACCACACTTTCCCAAGTGTGCTGATGATGTCTGTCACCTCCACTAGGCTCTCTGAAGGCTGACGCCTACCGTTAGAAAGAATAATACACCTGCATCAATAAATATATGTTAACTAAATGCACTGACAAATTCTTCAAATTTATGTTACTAATTCCTGGATGCTCCCCCCCACCCCCAAGCCAGCTTTTTCAGAGTTTAATACCCCATGTTTTTGATCCTTACTCTATCGGCCTCCATACAACTGACATGGTCAACTGACATCAGACAACATGCTGTCCAAGTCTGTGCTTTTTCTCCATTAGACAGTCTTGTGCATTGCCTCTCATCCCCTCAGCCTTACCTCTACCTCATCCACAGGCAGGCAAGGTCTATCCTTCCAGCTGCCCACCTTTTCAACACAGCAGTCTGGTGTGCACGAAGGAGTCTGCCTCGTGTTTGTGCTGTATGCACTGAAGATGCAAAGGCATTTACACCCAATGAGACAACAGCAGGCAGCGAAAAATGCAAGCCAGGAGACAAGTGCTTCTGTCCCTGGTCCCTGACAGGCCTATTCTGAGATGAGCACATCTCAAAAGGACAGAGCTCCAGTCCTGGAAGTGGCCGACCGCAAAATAACACATCCTCCTATACTGCCTTTCCCTCCTTCCCTAGTTCAATCTCCATAGTCCCTACTCCAGCTCCTTGCGACCATTTCCTAAATAAATTACCTGAATGCAAACCCATGCTGCAGAATCTGCTTCCAGAGAGAAACCAGGCTAAGACTGTCTCTTCAGCATGAGTACAAGTGCTCAATACTTTTCTCTGTTTTTCTTATTTTGACAGGGGTTAGAAAATAGGTAACTTTAATTCTTTTCCTACTGTCAACATGTCCTTCTTATTTTCAGACAGTTTTCATTTTATTATCAGTGAATAATCCACAGAAGCACCCACAAGTCAAGTCTCCCCTGAGACTTCTATTTCAAAAGAATGGCAGCTAGGAAAATACATTTCTTATAAGAACGGGAATTTTATCCTAGTTTCCATATTTATATTAAAAACATTTTGCTAGCATCACATGAAAGAACAGTCTCATAAAATAAATAGACCTTCTCATACCATCATGTTATAGCTTGCTTATTTTCCTACAAAGAGACTGAATATTAACATCCACAAAAGGTAATCTAAACAGTTTAAAAATACCTTGCAGAAAAAATGCAGAGAATCCATCCTTATGTTAAATTTGGGTGTGAATAATTTAAGAAACCCTTGGATTGTTATAGCTGCCTTTTGGTTTGTTCCTCCCATAGCTCAGACATTGTATTGATTATCAAATGGTACAGGTTCCAAAAGACAGCAACAAGTATCCTTTAAGAATTTTTCTTGATTAGTCTAATTATTCATTTTTTACCACTATAAAGTCACAGCTAAACCAAGACTATTTATTGGGAATTCATAGGTAGAAAGATGTTCAATCAGATGCAGATTATTTTAAGGCTGACAGATAGATTGACAATATCCTGGGATACCATCTTTTGCTACTTTATTTATTTAATATTTAATCATTCATGAATTGTCAGAGATCTCTATTTATTGGCTAAGCAAAGTTTTAAAACTGTCTACATTTAAAAAAAAAAACTGTCTACATTTATTGCTGCCTTCCAACATCAGACAATTTTTTTTTTAATTTCAGATTTATTTGTAAACAAGCTGCACAAAGAACATTAATGTTTATAGAATTTTAATACTTTCTGGGTAGTAATGCTGATTCACTACAATAAAGTATCTTTGTAAAGTAGTTATATGCCTTCTCAAAATTTTTAAAGAACAGTACCTAGATCTAGATCAGACTATTATAAGAACTCTAGCATCATCATCATCATCATCAATAACGATAATCTCGTGTTTATATTAAAGTATCTGAAAAAGCACTGCCCTCAGACTCTGACACACAGGAGAACACTCCACCTGTAAGATGTTTACTGCTTAGAATTGAGACATCACAAAGTTTCCTAATGTACAAAAACAGTCTCCTAAACAGCCTACAGCTTCGTCAGGTGTGACAGTACAAAGACTGAGCTTTGGCTCTTCCACATTAAAACACACATTTTCATATATTTTACTATCTCTGAAACCCACATGTGTATCTTGCAACTGATAAAGTCATAATCAAGTTGGCAAACCTTTTCTTAGTGGTACATGAAATAAAAAACTTAAAACGATGATACCTTATATTCAACAGAATATTATAGTTCAGTCAATGCAAACAGCAGATACGGGCTCTATTTTTATTATTTAACTGGCATTTTGGACAATTCCCTCCTAAAATAAAGTGTCAATTATTTTATTAGAAACAAACAAAGCAGCCCTCTACGATGCTACACCAACAGGTAGAACTAATATTTGCAGATGTGTTCTAAAGCATCTGATTTTTAAGCTTGCTGAAATGAGCTTACTGAAATAATGTTTATTATTTACTACATTATTCAATTTTAAAACTGAGTTACTATAAAAGGAATTGATTATTTTGAATTTTTAAAAATCCATTCCATTAGAAAAGAGAAAAGGGATCGAAAGGTATCAGAGAAATATTTCCTTACTAGCTGAATGGAAATCTTACGTTTGCTTTTCAAAAATAATATTTCAGTCTGCCTCTGGCTCCAGCAGTTTTCAGGTGTTGGCTTACTGCTCAGGCATGGCTTACTGAGCAAAGACTGGGTGGTAAAAATTTATAAAATAATATGTTTTAAAATTTCTCAATAAGACTTGCTTTAATATACTCTTAAAAAAACAGACCAGCAACTGACAGCTGTCAAGTTATCTTAAGTTTTCACATTTCTCAATAGAAAATGCTAACAGTAAAATATTAAAATACACACTTCATTCATAGGCACAAATATTATAGGAAACTTATTCTGTTTCTTAGTATCCTCATTAAAAGACCATGCAAACTAGGAAAATAGAGTTTCTAATTTTTAAACCAGGACTCTGTATTAGCACTATACTGAATTTTGGATAAGACAGTATTATCTTTGAGAGGGAGATAGGTGGGAAAAAATGATAATAACAAAATGACAGTTTGAAGGGGGTAGAGTGCAAATTGAAAAAGTGAAAATGTTCTACATTTTCCACATTAAAACACAATCTCCAGATTCACTAAATCAGCCAAATTTCCAGGATATTTTCTAGTTCTGATACTCGTTTCTTTTGTATCACGTAGTAGCTACAACTAATTCTACCTCCAGCTGGCTGCATCCAAACCATCTTTACTGGCAACAAAGAATATGCACTTATTAAGTAGTTAGCAAGCAACATCATTCATTTTGCAATTTCAAGTGGTAGGTCAATCTCAAATGTAAATCTGAAAATAGTTTTACTCTTAGAAGAATTAAAAGAATAAGAACTGAATTCTTCATCTAAAATAATTACGAGAGGTACTATCCACTCAGTCATAAGTTATTACTGCAGTATACTTTTAAGAGGCCCTGGGATGTCTGTCCTAGGAAGTTTGCTTTCTTATTAGGTATTGTTTCCCTGTGATTAAAATGGCATTTTGGCTGAGCTATTACCCTTTCAAGGAACCATAAATATAGCATTCAGGAACTGACGCCATGCTGGAGAAACAGGCAAATGAATACAGGATGGAGCACTTTTTGAACCAGTTTTTTCCACAGATAGTCCAGGTCAGAGGAAGACTTGCTTTTACTATGGTTATACGCTAGAGAAACTATAGAAACACAGGGGAAAAATGTCAAGGATTTTGCCAACAAGAAAGAAGAGCAGAGTAAAAGAGAAGAAAAGAGAGCCCCTTTGAAGCAACATAAAATAACAGTTTGGAACCTCCGAGCATCAGGGACTCAAACTAGGAAATCAAGTTCCTTTATATTAGTTCAGATTGTCAGCAACTGCTAGAAAGAGTTAAAGTGTCTTAGAAACTCTCTTTCCTCAGAAAAAAGCATTAAGCCAAAGTTGGGTAGTTTTATTTTTATAGCAAATTTAAGTTTAAGCATGTAAGATTTCCTTACATTAGTGACAAATTAGGAAAATTTTTGCGAACACTTCAAAGTATGTATAAAAGAGAATGAAATCTAGGCTAATCTGTGGCAAAATACATATACTACTCTAATTAGAAATACAAATTAAAATTATACTAATTAGCCCCTTTCAAATAAATACTAAAAAAAGTATAAAAAATTATAGAGCAATATTTGAATTAAAATTACTTTTTATCCTCTGATAAAAACAAACGTTAGCTGTTATTTTTTGCAATGAACAATATTTGAGGGGTGAACACAAAATATTCAATTACATCCTGAGGATAAAGACTAACATAGGCATGGATGTGGAGAGAAGGGGACACTTATCCATTGTTGGTGGGACTGTAAACTGATATAGCCCTTTTGGAAAGGAGTATGAAGAATCCTCAAAGAGCTAAACGTAGACCTTCCATTTAATCCCAGAATCCCATTACTAGGATTCTACCCAGAAGAAAAAAAATCATTTTACCATGAAGACATTTGTACTAGAATATTTCTCACAGCTCAATTCATAATCAACAAGATGTGGAAACAGCCCAAGTGCCCATCAACTCACAGAATGGATAAATTAACTTATGTATACTGTGGAATACTACTCAGCCATAAAGACACATAGAGACTTTACATCTTTTATACTTACTGGATGGATCTGGAAAACATCCTCCTAAGCAAAGTATCACAAGAATGGAAAAGCAAGCATCCAGTGGACTCAGTACTCATATGAAACTAGTAGATGAACTACTACAGGCCCACACAAGAAAAAAAAACAATTAAATTCAAGTTGGGGACAGAGAAATGGGAGGAGAAAGGGGAGGGAAGGGTGTTTGGTAAGCTCTCACCTAACAGGTGCGACATAGGGATATTTGGCACACCTCCTGGGCTCAATTACAAGTTGGACTTTTACCTAACAAACACAAACAAGGTAACCTAACTATTTGTACCTATATGTTAATCTAAAATTAAATTTTTAAAAAGGTGAAAAAATAACTCCAAAGGAATATAGCATTAACCTAAATTAAAAAAAAAAAAAAGAAGAAGAAATAGTTAATACAGAAAACAAGAGAAAAGGGTTTTTTTTAAACATAAGATGGTGCTTGGGAAATAGTATATGTGCAATAAGATTTTATTTCTTGTTAATCTAGAACCAAGGCTTTTAGTTTTAATGAGAAATAATATAACGTTTGTCCAGCATTAAGAGCCAAATCAAATCAGTTTATTATGACCCTGTAACTACAAAATAGAGGGGCTACCCTTTCAATGCTGCTTTTCTATAAAATATCTATTAGACAGTGTCTGTCACCATCGTAGTAGTAATTATTGGCTGAGTGACCAAATTAATGATCAAGTAGTTTTCATCCTACCAAAAGTAAGTAGTGATACAAAGTATTAAGTAAGAGCAGCAACAAAAAGCATGCAACATGATTCTTGTTTTGATTTTAAAAATACAGATATATGCACAGGAAATAAAAAGACCACAAGGAGAGTGCAAAAATATTAAATAAAAATAACTGCTGTATCATGTACGTATGGATCACTCTACTTAATACCAGTTTTAGGCAAATTTTCTATTAGGCTTCCCAGTAAATATTTTTAAAAAATAATTTTAACAAAAAAGGTAAAGTGTGACTGGGATACAGAATTTTCAACATTCATGCATATTCAACTGTCAGTTTAAAAAACAACCTAACAGACTTTTAACTTAAAAAATCACTTGAGAAACTTTTGAACTCTTTTCTTTGGAGTAGACAGAAGTAATAAATTGAAAAACAAAAGACCTATTTATGAAGAAAAGATTTCTTTAGAAGTCTCCAAGTAGTTTCAGTTTGTCAATCTCTCCCCATAGTATCACTAAGCAGTAAACACAAAAGGCGTTTAGTGCTACACGGACTTCTTCCTTGAGCAAATAACCATTGAACCAAAATTTCCCTGAGGAGGGGACCCCCCTGACAGACAGTAAAGGGCAGGGAGGATGTACAGAGGCTTACAGCAATTCACCGTGAGGGGAAATGTGATTTTTTTTTTTTTTGACAGCTAGCCACTGGTGCACCTTGAAACCACATTTTATTTTACTGAGGCCTATGACGTTCAACTGTGCCCTTTACAAAGTAATTTAACTACAAAACAGGTGGGAGGAGAAATAAGATTTAGTGAAAAAAGCACCATGCCGACTCAGAATATTGCCCGTATTATGTTCTGTATTTTCTCTGAGTCGGAGTTTGGGTCATACAAAAGTAACGCTGGCCCCAGAGGAGAGAACCATTTCTCATGGACTGCCATTTAAACGTCAAATGACCATGTTTCACAGCAGGCTCAATACATTCCAGCATGTAACTATGCTTTAATTTCCTAAAGCCACAGGATGTTAAGTCTGATTTCAAATAGTGTCTGGATCCGGATATTCAATACTGATAAGAGTGTACTATTCTCTTGAAAGTTCCCAAGATTCAGCACATGAAAAAGAATCTTCATGTTCTTCGAACGTACTCCTGAGTTTTGTGAGTGAATTCTGAACAATGAATGTTAAAAGCTAAAGCTATCACCATTAAAAATGTAACATTGGGGGAGGGGAAGAAATGTAATTTACTGGAAAAGAACCATGCACTATATTCATCACTCAGCAAGATACAGTATATTCTTGACAAAAATAGGAATTTTGAGACTTAAATTCTCTTTGCCATGAAATTGTCATTAGTGCTTATTTTGGGAGATAACTTCAAAATCTATGAACATGAATGAATGTTTACTTGAATGTCCATTCAGGGCATGGAAATTATTCAGCTACCTTCTCAACTTTACAAACTAGAACTCTCTCTAACCACCAAGTATTATATAAGGAGACAAGCAACCTTTAAAAAAGATCAAGAGGAAAAAAAAGAAGGTAAAAGTAATAGTGTCATTTAAGTTTGGGAGTTAGAAATAAATTTAGGATCATAATACTATTCCCTTGAAAGGAACTTAAGATAAACTTTTGTATGTGAACATGAAATATTTCATTAAGCTGTTTAGCAGTTCTTACTGTAAGAGACTGGTCTGATCTGATCTTGAGAAAAGCTAAGAGGAGATTTTTTTCTTTGCAGGGAGATAGGAGAGTAAGCAGGTATATGCCTCTCTCTATAAGACTATTTCTTTTGGCTTTGAGTCTAACTTCAAAATTGACTGACAAATTTAACGTTTGTTTTCAAATAACACGTGTTTGATCAGTGACGTGTAACTTTAGTTAGAATAAAATGGTAAGAGTCTGATTAATAATTTAAGGCATGGGAACCATTCAAGCCCTGGTTATTCTATGAAACCTAAATACTTAGGAAACCCAGAGTTATCCCCAGGTGCCTGGCCTGAGTTGCCTGGGTCCCTACGGCCACTCTTCATCAGATTCAAAGGTATCATTATGTGTAAGAAGGAATCAGTCTTGACTCTTGATTTAATAACAACTTTTCAAGGAGATAAAAAATATAGCATTACATGAACCAGTATTTTTTTTTCAGTATTTTTGATTAAAAAAAAAAAAGACTTGTAAAAAAACACGCACATCTTAGAACTGAAGAAATTACTGCATTCCTTTCCTTGCCCCTTCATCTTTGATTTGATTCTTTCCATTTACTCTTTCCCCACCTCCAGCCTTTCCATTCTTTTTTCCCTCTTTTTTCCCCAGACTTGGACCACAAGTGGTAAGTAGAAAAATATTTATATTCTTAAGAAATACGTATCAGGTATCTCCTCTTTGGTGGGTTCTGTGAGGCCTCAAAGCTCAATTAAGCACAATTCAGAACACCAGGAACTTTGGTGAGGGCAGGGAAGATACCTCAACATAATCCATCCTATCAGGAGAGCCTCAAAGTTCGTGCCTGTTGCATAAGGCCACACTAATTGACTGGCATGACTGTGTGGAAGACTTTTTTAAATCATGTAGTGGTGCTTACACTACAGGGAGATAAACAGAACTGCACGTTTTTGCAGAGAGTGATCACAGCAATGAACAGGAAGTGCAGACAATGGCCTGTGGCACACATGGGATACAGCACTCCAGTTTGGCTAACCACCACCAACACAACAAAAGGGGCTATTCTTAGCATGTTGGTCTTATTTTAAATCTCATTACAGCTCAGTGAGGTAGGTCTGACCATTATATTAATTTTAGAGGTTACGAATCTGAGGCCAGAGAGATAATTAAATTGCTTAAGGGCACAGAGTTTACCAGCTGATCATGGAGCCAGGATCTGAAGGCAGTAAGTCTGACTCCTGAGCTGTACTTTGACATCTGTCCATACTATCAGCACACAGAATAGCCAAAGGGAGATAATGGGCAGCAAAATATGGCTGAAGTTATACTGGGTGAGAAGTGGAAAAGGGAACAGAAAAGGAGACATATCAGAGACGTACAAAGAAAGTCAAAGTATTGTCACAAAATTCATCACAGCTTCTTTGCCTCCATGAAACCATCCTATAGTATTAATGGGAGAGGCCAGGTCAGTAAGCAACACGTGGGATTTCTTAATTTTGTGCCAAACTATGAGTATGTATGTATGCCTGCGTGATGACTTCCTCGGTCTTACACACACAGCCACACACACTCTCTCTCTCTCTCTCATGTACATACTATAATATATGAAAAGCTTCCTGGTCCCTGTTAACAGCTACACACACATGGATTGTAAAAGTAAAGCAATGATTTCCACTGAACCCTGCTCCAAACATACCTGCTTCTGGGTCCTGGTTGAAACGACAGTATTTGGAGTTTTCAAGTGAAGGCAGGCACTGTTCAATGGGTACCCAGACATACGTTTCAGGACACAACAAATCAGAAGGTCTGTATTGACCCTAGAGAAGTGAAGGAAAAAGGCAGAGGCATTACTAGCACAGAAACTCCTGAGAAACAGGGTTCCAGAACTCCAGAAAAGCAGCTTTTTCTTCCACAAATTTAAACAAAGTCAACCAGAAATAGCTTTATGTAAATACTAAGCAAACCTCTTAGTGATTGCTTTCTAATCTCAAGAATGTACATTTAACTCAAGACTCTCAAAAAGTAACTCATCACCATTTAGGATGCCTACATTATTTGCAAGATTCAGAGGTTCTGTTTTTTTTTAACTCTCTTTTAAAAGAAGGAAGAAAACATGATTCTTACGAGCTGACTGCTAAGAATAACCAGTTTCAAAATCAAGCTGTCTTTTAAATGCTAGTTATTAACAAAATAATACTAATATTTCTTTTCACATATTATACCACTTTGTAAAGTGAATTTATTTTCCAAAGTAGAATTTTATTGTCCTTGATTACAAATTTAAAAATTTGTGGTAACACAGACTCAGTTGACAAAATTCATTCCATTCCAATGTATTAAAAAGTATCTTCAACATATTTCTACTACAAGCAATCCAAACTGATAAATGTACACTAAAGTTTAAAAAACAGAAATTTCAGGGAAAGATCCGTAATAACCTTCTAAATCTTCCAAAAGATGTTAAAGAAAAAAAAATTCACTTACAGGTAACTATGGTAGGTAATTAACAGGGATGACGGCACACAATGTGAAAGCATCTTGTGAAAATTTCATAAATACCAGTTTTATGTTCTTTGAACTTCATTAAAATTCCAAATATCAGCTCAGCGCCTGTGGCTCAAGGAGCTAAGGCGCCAGCCACATACACCTGACCTGGCGGGTTTGAATCCAACCCAGGGCTCACCAAACAACGATGGCTGCAACCAAAAAATAGCCGGGCGTTGTGGCGAGCGCCTGTAGTCCCAGCTACTTGCAGAGTAGAGGCAAGAGAATAGCTGGAGCCCAGGAGTTGGAGGTTGCTGTGAACTGTGATGCCACAGCACTCTACCCAGGGCAATAGACTGAGGCTCTGTCTAAAAAAAAAAAAAAAATTCCAAATGTCTCTGTTTTAAATTTCAAAATTCAAATTTCATTATAGAGGTTAAAATTTAATACAGTGTTTTTCAATTTTTTTACTACAACTCATAGTAAGAAACACTACATTCTACTTTACAACCTAGGAGTCATGTATATAAACATAAATCCAGAAACAAAGTTTTCAGTATATGATGCTTACCCTTGTTATGTTCTATTTCTTCTTCTTCTTTTTTTAAATGATGCTCTTGCACCACACAAACTGCTTTCACAAACAGTGAATGGGTTATACCACAGAGTTTAAAAACACTGTCTAGTGCAAAATCTATTACAAAAAATCCTGTGGATGGGCTCAGCACTGTCAGGTTGCTTTACATGAGAGGTGCCCTCCAATAGCCTGCTGTGTGGGAGTCACTCCATGGAGCCTCACAAGGTAAACAGTAACCTGTACACCCACCAGCACTCCAAGATCCAGAAGTCTATAAGCTAACGGGAGGATGGACATGAACAAAATGTGAGGAAACATTATTCCTGCCTGAGTGGCAGGGAGAGGGTTGAAGGAGGCAACAGTTTTATCCAGGACCTAAAGATTGACTGGTAAGTCAAGGGTAGGAGGAAAAGGAACCGAGAACAATCTAGATAAAGGGAAGAGTATGAACAAAGACACAGAGTCCAGCGGGCCGAGTAGAGGGGAACTCTGAGTAACAGGAGAGCACAGGACGCTATGGGTAAGGGGGGCAGGCTGGGATCAGATGCCAAGACCTCAGATATCACGCTTGGGTATTTAGATGGAATGAAGAGAGGGAGAATTCTGTCCTGTATTCCAACAGGAGTCACCTCGATGAAGACCAGAACTCAGGCTTCTGATTCTAACTTTCCTAGTGTGTTCACTCTGTTGCTGATGCCTCATGAGCTGAAGGCAGTAAAAGGCACCACAAGGGGCAGGTCGAGGCGTTCCACACATTTTTCTAACATAAAATTCACAACATAGGCTTAATTAGAAATGAATTGATAATTTACCTAGAGAGTGTAATAAAACCAGATATTCTACTGTATGTGTCTTATCCAAAGCAATGTCATTCTCTCCATTAAATTCAGAAAGTATTTTACTGGAGAAAAGGATAGCATAATGTGATACTATCCACATTATTAACAAATCTGAAAAATTAAGACAATGTCCCAAAGTAGTAATTATCAATCTTTTTTTGCCCTTCTTGCTTATAAATCATTTTGAACGTCTGAAGGAGAAAAAAGCTAAATATAGAAGCTAAAGATATAAAACCTCCAGAAAAAAAAGGGATACGTTTTCTTGACCTTGGAGTATATAGAGATTTTTTTAATAAACAGAAAGTACTAATCATAAAAGAAAAAGCTGATGAATCGTACTTCATCAAAATTATACACTGTCTTCAAAAAATAATTAAGAAAATAAATAGGCAAGCTGAACGCTGGGAGAAAATACTGACCAAACTTGAGAGAACAGACTTATATCCAAAACACATAAAGAATCTTAGCAATAAGAACACAATTCAAGTTTTTTATGAAAAGCAAATGACTTAAGCACTTCACCAAAGATGTATAAATGCCTAAAAGCACGTGAAAAGATATTCAGTATCATCAGTTACAACAAATGCAAATTTAAACCATAACAAATTACCACTGCATATCTGCTGGAATGCCTAAATTTAGAAGATTAAAAAAAAACAACCACATTTTGGTAAGGATTTGGACTCACTTCCTTACCAAGACAGTACACTATTATAACTTTCGATCTTTGCCAATCTAAAAAGTGGCATTTCGATGTGGTTTCAATTTGTATTATGTATCTTCCGTACATTTAAGAGAATATGTATTTTCTTTTTCATAAAGTTGGCCCACTTTGTTGTTAGACTGTTGGTCTCATGAACTGAAAGAACTCTTCCAATGTTAATGAGTGCTTTATATATTAACCCTTAATCTGTAAAAGATTTATCTTTCAAGCTTATCTGTCTTTTGACTGTGTATGTCATGCGCTTTCACTATATGGAAATTTGATAGATGATCACATTTATCATTTTTTAACATGGATCTGAGTTTTTCCAAATAACTAAAAAAAGGTTATGAAAACATACTTTTGCATTTTCTTCTAGTACTTTTCTGCTTCTATAATTTTACATTTACATTTATGTTCCACCTAGAATTTAAGATCCAACCTAGTTTCTTGTAGATGTTTACTTAGTGGCCTCAGCATCAGTTTTTGGACAATTTTCATTTCCCCCACTGATTTAAAATGCGTCATTGACAACTTACTAAATCCCTATAGATACTGAGATCTCTTCCTGAGCTTTCTATTTATTCTGTTATACTCATCTGTCTATTCATGTGCCGCACAGTCCTAACTATTAAAGCTTTATATTATATCTGAATGTCTGATAGATCTTTATAATTCCCCCCTCATCACCACTCTTCGTTTGCAGAAATTTTTGGCTTTTCTTCTCAACTCTTCTAGGATTCTGAATTTGATATAAAAATATTACTAACATGAATAAGGAAACAGCAACAAAAATGAAATGATGTAGCTTGACTATTGTGATGGCAGAATATAAAAGAGAATACCAAGACTGTCTAGCAAAAAAATATGAATCATCTAATGTTAAAAATAAACTAAGACCTATAACATATGAATGACATCATTCTCTGATTTAGGGTAGAACTATACGCTAGCTAGCTGACAAGCATAGGCCAAGTACTGTGGGTGGGGATGGAGGTAATCAGGCCTCAACCTCTAAGTCTTTAGGTTAAAGCAGACCCAGTTGGCCTTATTACCAGATTCCATGCAGATTCATCAACAACCTGAACCCAGTGTCTGATTGAACAATGACGCTGACAGTTAAAAAGTTTTAAGTCAATAAATATTAAATAAATCCTCTCAATGTGATAGGCACTAGGAACAAAAAGATGAACAAGTGGGTGACTCTAGATAACTCACAATCTATCTACTGGGGTGACGGAGCTGTATAAAAATGAAGTACATATAAATTTTTATTAACTGTGACAGTGTATGACTGTCCAAAGGTTCTAAATTTTCACAATATTCTTTGAAGATAATAGCTGCTTACACAATGATACCTTTTTTTTAAAACTTTAAATACTTAGTTTATCTCACAGAAAGACCATAAATGTGCACATTTTAACTTCTGCTCATCATTTGAAATCAATGGTTTAGATTAAATTGAAACATTTGTTTCCTAAGTACAAGCTTATTTCTGTGCTCTAAATAATCTCACAAGCCATCAAAAATTCAGAGTTTTAAGAAATAAACCACTTTGAAATGTTATGCTTTCTGAACTAAGCTGGTTAAAAGTTAAATGACCAAAGTGCTTAAAGCTCAATTTAAAGTCACTACTACCCAAATGAAAAAACAGGGGATTGAAAGCTATCCTGCCTTTTCAGCTAGTATAAGAAAATGAGAAATGTTTGTATTAAGAATGTAATTACTTAAGGATTTGGACATAGTTTCCCGGGGTCAGAAGAAAAAATATTTAATGAACCTCTGAGTACATTCATTCCGACTGGAACAATAAGGTAGAAGCAGATTAATTCTTTCCTAGGGTGCTGACTTTTTTTAAGTAAAAAGAAATCTGAGTGACCACAGATTCCTGAAGTACTCAAAATTTTGAAAATGTAATTGGTCTGACAGGGCTTATCTTACATTTTTTTTGAGAGTTCTTTCAATTTGCTCAACAATTTTAGAAAGTGAGCACCAGACTCCCTCTGCAATCCCTCAAAAAGCCATCCAAAAACAGCAAAATGAAATCTTACCAAGCAAAGGCCCCTATTTCAAGAGAGAAGGCTACTGTACAGGACAGTATAGTTCAAGATAAAATGCCTGAAAAGATTAAAAGCTACCTTTTAAAAATCCTACATATAGAGGAGGGATGCTTAATTTTTATTATTAATCAGACATTTTTTGATGACGGATAAACAATGAATTCAAAGTCCTCAAAAGAAATTAAGTTCAGCAAATGGCATGATTTTTATAACTTTACCAAACTGTTACAACTTTTATAATTATTTACAAACCATTTGGAACTGAAAAACAAAAATTTTACAAAAACTAACAAACTGGTTCAGAGCCTCTATATTTTGACTTGCCATACAAGAATTTAAATGTTTTGCTCAAACTAGAGCTATAATATTCAATGGTTTTTTCTTTAATGAAAACCACTTAGACTATATATAAAACCCAAATTATACTAGACCATCCCTCATCGAAATAAAGAGGAAAAAAATTAAACTTTGACAATATTTCAATCAATTTTACAGGCTGTCACAGAATGAAAGTCTAGGAAATGCCAGAGTTAAATCTAAAACATGGAGAGAAAAGAAAAAACCCTAGCTAAACGTGTTTCCTGTTCTATTTCTATTTAAAAAAGACTGTGTCTTCTGGAAGGGGACATCATATAATTTTGAATTTGGGTCAATGAAATGAACAAAGGCATTCTTCTCACTTGCATGCTTTAGACTATAATTTGAAGAACATTACCATATTGATTTCATTTTCTATACTATAAAAATATCACAATATAAGATATAAGAAAAATATTTTAGTTTAACAGAATGTTATAGTCAGAATTCAGCCTAAAAACTATATTAAATTTGATAGCCACAGGTTAAAATCATCTCACAACATATCTTACTAAATAACAATTAACAAAGATATTCAAAGAGTATAAAAGGATACATTTATGTGGAAAAATATGATTTCACAATGAGTAATGTCAGCAGAGATACTTTACAATTTTAGACAAACGTCATTTATTTCTAATAAAAACAAAGCAAACAACACTAAGAGACTTTCCCCTCAGTTAAGCTAGAAGTAGCTAGAAGTCTGAATTTTTTAAGGCAAAAGTTAGAGGAGGAGGAAAAGATGGTTCCAAACTCCAGTAATCTTTTTTTATAATGTTTTGATACAATTCATAAACCATAAAATTCTCCCTTTAAAGTGGACAATTCAGCACTTATATTCACAAGGTTGTATAACCATCACTATTAATTCCACATTTTCATTATCCCCAAGAAAACCCAGTATTCATTAATCGTCACTCCCCATGGCTTAATCCCCTAGCCCCTGGCAACCCACTTAAAAACGGAATACCATCTCACATGGCCACTGTTACTATTTGACTCAGACAAAAACTCAAAGACACAACATAGCCTACAAGGCCCCAGGTGACATGACCCACATCACCTTTCTGACCTAGTCGTCTACCATTTTGTTTGTTTATCAGGCCCAGGTGAGGCCTGAACCCATCACCCTGGTGTGCGGGAAGTGGGGGTGCAACACCCCCCCCAAACCCAGCAGTGCGGTAACCACTGAGCTACAGCAGCCAATTCTTCTACCACTTTTTCCTCCTCCACCATGCCACCATGGCCACATAGCCTTCTTTGTGGCTCTAGAACATTCTAGGCCTGCTCCCACTCAGGGATTCTCACTGACTGTTCTCTCTTCCCATGACTAACTGTTCTATGCTTTAAGTTTTTGCTCAGTGTCACATTGTCAATGTCCCTATTTTTCTTCCATAGGGCTTGCCACCTTCTTACATTTGTGTAAATTCCCTTATTTATTTACATGTGTAGGAAAGTCCTTGTTAGAATATAGGATCCAGGATTTTAGTTGGACTTGTTTCAAAACCTGCTTAGTAAATAATTGATGAGTGAACAATTAACCAGGCATAGTCTGCCTACTCCATTTCTGCTTCCTTTCTCTAAACACAGTGGATGTTACTTTAATACTTATGCCTTACATATTGCATATTAATGTGGCATACCTGAAATAATCAATATTTGCTGAATTTTTATTTATGATGTAGTTCCAATGTGCTTTTATTATCTAAGAATAATTTCTAATCTTTGGGAATTCAGTCAAATACCAAAAGTACATTATCATGAGATGTTCTATAAAAGTTACCAAAATTAGAAAGGGCATTTCATGCTCAAGGAGTTAGAAACTACTAACTCATGTCAATTTACTTTTTTTATCAAAATTATTATTATTTTTGAGACAGAGTCTTACTATGTTACCCTCGGTAGAGTGTTGTAGAGTCACAGCTCACGGCTATTTTGTTTGTTTGTTTGTTCAGCAGGCTCGAACTCACCAGCCGTGGTGCATGTGGCCAGTGCCCTAACCACTGAGCTACGGGCACCAAGCCTGAAAATATTTTCTATTCAAAAGAGAAGTATAGCTTTTCATACTAAGTTTCATTTAGGAAAAAGAAAAAAAAAAGAGGGAGAAATATGACTTGAGAAAGAACTTCTTTATTGGTTAGCAGAGCTGAGCAGTGCCACTTCGGTTAGTAATGACAATAATGATTTCCCCATGTTTAAGAACGTAATTCTCGTAACAAGTCTGTATATGATCTGAGCTAAATGTCGTAGAACTTAAAAAGGTAATGAGAATAGACTTCTGCATAGATAAAACAGTAAGGTCATAGAATAGCAGTGATAAACTCAAAACTTACTCTTGATTCCAATTTCATTTCATACCTAAATCTAAAAGTATTCATAACTTTCATGTATTTTCAAAATAATTTCCAGAAGTCTTACAAATCATAACTCAGTTCAATATGCACAAAGACTCCGCATGACACCAAGGATGGACAGAGGAAACACACCTTGTGAGGTGCTCATTATATGTTAGAGGAAGAGAGGCAGCTGTACCCCAGTGCTGTTCACCATTGCAGCAACTGTGGGGTGGGGGCCCAGGGTGCCGTAAAGGACAGAGGAGCTGTGACAGATAGGAGCACCAAAAAGAACAACAAGGACTGTAAGAGAGCTGTTGGTGGCATTCCAGGAAAAGTTGGTTCTTTCACGTTTGTGTTCCTCAGAAAAGGTCCCTTCTGCAGGGTCTTAAAAGGCTGAGTAGCAAAGAAAAAAAGGGGGGCACTCACCATCAGCAAACAAATACAGGTCCATGACCCATGGAGATGTTGCTCTCCTGAGATCCCAAATACCCATCCATCAAAACTTCACCAAAAAGAGCTGCTGACCTAACAACCCAACCCAGCACCCCCAGAGGTTAGGGGTTCTTAAGGTTGGGTCAAAGTACCCTACTGTACCCCTATATTGCTCCTGTCCCCTTCTTTCTGTGCTTCTCTTCTTTTGGTCGATAGTTGCTTCTACCCACCCACTCTCCTTTCTCCTTTTTCTTCTCTTTTTCTTTCTTTCTTTCTTTTTCTCTTTTTTTCTCTCTTTCTTTCTTTTTTTTCCCTTCTTGCTCTTCAATCTTCTCATCCTTCTGATCTTGTACCAAAAGGACTCATCAAAACCCCAGTCCAGAGGCTCGGCAACTTAAAGAACAGGAAGAAGTGAAAGGAAAATTAGGGCAAGGAAACAGATAAAAAAAATCACTCATGAGGAAAAATCAGCAGAAAACTCCTGGCATCATGAAAAAACAGTCCAGAGCAACCCCCTAAAGGGGCTGTGAGGTAGATACTGCAGAGGATTCCAACTATAAGGAAATGTTAGAAATGACAGAAAGGGAATTTAGAATACAGATGATGAAAACAATCAAGGAAATGAAGGAAATTTTGAAGGAAAATGCTGATAAAATGGAAAAAGAAATCCAAAAACAGAATCAATTAAGAGATGAACGCTATGAAGAATATAAAAAGGATATGGCAGAGATGAGGGAACTGAAGTA